>JAODYB010000060.1:0-60833 GCA_026262435.1 Curvularia spicifera
CCCTAACCCTAACCCTAACCCTAACCCTAACCCTAACCCTAACCCTAACCCTAACCCTAACCCTAACCCTAACCCTTATTACTAATTCCTAATCTTAAATAAGACCTTACTCTTTAGAAAAAGCTTTACTATAAAGTTTGGCGTGCTTGCTATTACCCTCTAGAACGTTTAAGATAGTGCTATTATAGAAGGCTCTACTACGTATTCTAGCTTTCTTCTCCTTCTTTAACAGCTTCTTGCCCGCCTAATTATTCTTAAATATCTAAGTATTTATAAGCTGTTTCTCTTCTAGCTTAGGAACCTTAATTTAAGAGAATACGAGCGTCTCGTCCTATAGAGCGAAGTTTTTATAAGGATTTTTAAGAATAATAATTATATTTACAAACAGATTAACCTTATATATAACTAATAATATAATAGTAGTTAGTTAATGTGATAGCGGGCATAATATATAGGTATATATTATATAATATCTAATTAGGCTGTACGTTAGCGCACTTCTAGAGCGGTTCAGCTGCTTATTCTAGGCCTTGGCAGGTGGCTTGCAGCAGGAAATATCATTATTCCAGGATCTTTATCATAATTAGATAAACGCGTTTTACCAGTTTACGGGGATCGAGATAAGCTAACGCTATCTTAACTACTTAGATCCTTAACTATCTTATCTAAGAGATTAATACACGTGCCTACTATAATATATTCTTAGATATAAAAAGGTTAAAGCTTAGTAATTAGTGCGGCTAGCGCTAACAGTCTATAAATAGTCTAAACTTATCGTTACCCTTAAAGATTAAACCTAAGTATTTTTGCGTGCCGCTCTATCTCTAAACAAGAGACTAGAACTACTTAACACAGTTTTAATAAGTTTTTACCGCGCCTTATAGTCTATATAAAGAATCAATTTAATTCTAATTCTACTACTCGTTAAGGGACAAGATAAATACAATGTCGGAGTCTAAATATACTAAGGAAACAGGACCACACCTAGACCTTCTTACCACAAAGATTGCTATCGACTACAAGATAATGCAGTCCAACATCGTTTAGATCCTTAGCCGTGTTTCTATCGTCAACTATAGCGGTAAAAGTATACTCAATAGTTTTATTTACTACCCTAAGCCCGTCCACATCATAGACACCAATAAACGGTTTTCTAGAATTCGCTAGACTAATATTAATCTACAGAATAGCGCTAGACCTTTTTCTAAAGTTTAGACTTAACTAGGCGAGCTTCTTTGTAATAGGGTTGTAATCAGCCACGATATTAAAAAAAATTTAAGGGCTATTACTATAGACTTAACTACTTATATTCTACAGTTTTAAGGCGTTACTCGTTTAACTACTTGTCTTAAGTTTAATATATTAGTCCGCAATATATAAAAGTATAGTAGGTACTATAAATACGCTAATCCTAGTACCTACTAGGGCCCTAATCTTAAAAATCTAGCGCTAAGAGTTCTAGGCCGCTTAATTAAGCAGGGCCCTATGTTAAGTATAGAAGATGCTATAGCAACTATAGAAATATATTATAAGGCTAAGAGAGAGATTAATTAGAAATAAGAGTAGTAGAATAATAGCTCCTAAAAACTTACAGGTAGGCTTGCACACATACTATAATTTATACTAAACTTCTAATAATGTCTTTTAGTATCCAACAGTAGATGAGATAATTCTATATTACTTATAGCGTAATATAGTAGTAAACTGATAGATAAGTATTATATAATGCTTTTATAGGTAAAGTCGTGCCTAAAGGTGTTAGTTATATTAAACTTAATTATTAACGCTAAACTTTGGAGACTTTAACTATCTAGGTAACTATATCCTATAGTCTTTACCTATTAGCTTTTACTCCTATAGATACCGTTTTTATTATAGTAATCAAGATACGCTAGACGAGTTGCGCAAGGAGACTTGCTAGTTTAAAAGGTTTACTAACTAAAGTCGACGTAAAGTAGAAGATTAGCCTATATCACAGCTCGCAGCTAGGCGAGTATACTAGCTAATATAATACGAATTAAGCGCCCGTGCGTAGTTGTTATCTGTAATATAGTAAGTTATAGTAGCTAATACGCTATTCTATTTAGGACAACTTATAAAACGTAAGATTCGTAACTTCTAGACTTTGTTACTATCTATAAATAAACTGTTAAGATTACTTACTATTTTAGCTTAGAGATAATAGAGGACTGCACGTTCACGTTATTAATACTAAATAGCGATATATAAAAGATTTATGTTTAGAGGCGTAATATTTAATATAAAGTCTAGATATCCGCACTAGCTACTACGGCACGGTACTTAGTTATATTACTACTAACAGTTAGACTATCGCAGTATATAATTACATTATCTATAATATAAGTACTATATTTCTAAGTAGCAACTAACTTATATAATACTTTGCAGGCTTATATATTAGCTAAATAGCACGCGTACTATATTATTAGTAATAATTAAGCTATATATTAATATATATATGTGAGATTCTATCGTGTAACTATAGCTCGCTAACTCTCTAGTTATATTACTACACGTTTCTAATCTAAATGCTAATGTCCCTCCTAGCTATTCTTTTAAAACATTAGTAGATTATCTAGGGGGAGTGGCGACTAAATAAGTAGCATGTTTTTACTATTAGTAGCGATTGCGGCTTTACCGTACACGTAGCTGCGCAGCACACTTAAGTAGCCCTATAATTCGTATGTAACTTAGTGTAAAAAGTTAGCTATAGAATAACTAATTTAATTAGTTAATCTACAATCTTCTAATAACTAGGCTTTTAGAACGCTGTCTACATAAGTAAAGCTGTAAACGCTAATAATAGTAGTACTAGTAATTATAGTATGTAATCGCTATAAGAGCCTAATATTAATAAGACTCTCCCTAGAAGAAGGGCTATGCGGGGTGCGCAGTCTAATCGCTAACTTGTGCTCGCACTTTAACAAATACACACTAACACCTTTACTAAAAGAATACTTTATAGTCTAGTATAGGTCTACTACTATAAATTCGCGAGCTTATAATAATAATTTAGTAACTCTCACGCGCAAAAAAATTCTACAGCTTTTAGAAGCTAATATCGTTAACCTTTTTATACAATCCAAGAAGGAACGCTATCTATAGCAAGTTAGTAACACTTAGAAGCTTGACTTTCTACTTCTTTAAATTTAGAATACTAACTTAGGGAGTAATCCTAATATAAATAGCTATATACTATTAAGGTCGTCTAGGTTGTCTCTTATTATAGAGTAAGATCGTAAAGACTTTCTTGCTACTTACCTTAATTATAGAATCTAGAGACTAACACTATTTATATCTTTTATAAAATTAGCTAGCGCAATTAAGAATCTCGCAAAATAGAGAAGCGCAAAACGAGGAAACTAGATACTTACTGTTATTAACCCCGCCACTTGACTTAAAAACAGTTTACTAATTCTTAATATCTCTACTAAAATAGAGCATTATAATATCCTAGACCTTTATAATAAGAGAATAGAATACTACGTCGACTACTACGTTTATCTATAGGAAGTTGCCGCTAAAGAAATTGTTAGTTACTACGAGTAGAAAGAGCTCGCTAATAATAAGGACTAGTTTAATAATATTATCGTGCTAGATTTCTATAAGTTTAGAAGAGAAAAGAAATCCTAATCTACTTCTACTCGTCTATTAGCGTTTAATATGTCCACGGTTATAGAAAGTCTTTCTAGTTAGTCTTTACTCTTCTAGAGGTATGTATATAGCTAACTATTAAAGCCGCGCGTATATCTATTAACGCACATATTAACTATTTTAAAGATTTAGATAACTCTTCTAAACATTACTATCTAGATAATAACTATACAGACTCTAATAACGATATAGAGGAGGCGAATTAGAATAATAATATAATTAAGGTAATAGAGGATCTCTAGTAAAGGGAGGATACACGCTAGTAATTCTACTATCTTAGCTTTTATAAGTCCGAACCTAATAAACGGGCAGATAAGGTAGCGGCGCAGCATCTAGGCGTAGAACATAACCTAGCCTGTACTGTTAGCCTAGTTCTACAGCTATAGCTCTTAACTAGTGGCTTGTACTATGCTGCGCTGTGTGTAGGGAGCTAGCTCTTAATGTTTAGTATCTAAGTAGATGCGTACCTATAACTTTATAACGCTCTACTTATGGCTCTTGCATATCGCTATATAATATGTGGGTAAATATAAAAAATAGAAAACTAGGTTCTAGCTTTTATTATCTAAGAAGTTATGTACTATTCTACTTATCTATTACGCTTCGCCGTGTAGCTCTTTTACTAAACCTAATACTATGCTAAAACTATTAATCTAGCTTATCTTTATTATCTCTCTTCTTTCTTTTTACCATCTCTCTTATACTAGTGCACTTCTCTAAAGCGATATTATAGGGTACAGTACTAGAACGCGTTTCTAGTTGTGACTGGCAGCGGCTACTAGGCATTAATATTGTTAGACGGCTGCTAAGAAATACTCTAAACCTAAGACAGCTATGCTATACACGGCTGATAGCGCGATACTCTGCTCGTATTAGTATAATATGCTCTAGTGCTTCCTCTATCCTCTAAGCGTATAGCTGACCTGCTAGTATAGAGCTATGCGCAGTCTAGTAGTTAGTAATAGTTTACATCTCTTCTTTGCCATCGTAGTCTTGTTTAAATCCTAATCGTCTAAGATAGTGCTAAGTAATAGCGATAGCTAAATACTGCTATATAATAATACTAGCACGTGTGGAGAGATGTCGCGAGAACTCTTTAGCTAGTATATCGCTAAGGCACTTACTTAGCTAAGGCACGTCCTGCTAATGCCTAGACTTGTTAATTATTAAGCGAGACTAAAGAAGGGAAGAGATCGTGCTTGTAGGTGCGGAACTAGGCGTGAGGCACTCTAGTTGCCTAACAAAGGGCACTACAAGCTAAAAGTAATAGATAAGGAGCTCGCTAATCTCTAGCGGTAGATAGTAGTAGATAATCTTAGTAGATTCTATAATGCTATAGTCTTTGTAGTAGAAAGTTATAAACGTAATTAGGCTATTCTCGAGAAAGATATTTCGCTGGATTCTGTGTTGCGAGTTTCGCCACTAGAGGGTAAGAAGCTCTGTCCCTCTAGTAGGCTGTCCGCCTATTATATAAACAAGGAGCAGAAGCCGTTGGAGGAAGGTTTGTATTGCTTCTTTTTCTACGTAGTAGAATGCTGGCTATCTAAGAACTGCTGTCTAAGCTAACCATAGTCTCTAATATGGTGGAGGAGCTAGCGATTATAACTAGCTAGCTAATCCTTATTACGCTTGTCTAGAAGAAAACTCTAATCTGGGGTGTTGATGGTTAGGTTATCTTTTAGCTCTCATAAGTGCACTTATAGAACGGCGTCTATCTTGCTTTCTGCGTCTCTATTGGGCGGTAGCAGCAATAGATCGTGGAGTTACTTCTAAGCTAGCTTAACCTAATTACGCATGAACTAACGGAGGGCAGTTATAGATAACTCGAAGTTCTTGTAAGATAGATGTTTGCCGTTATTCGTCTATATAATATGTCCTAAGGTAGCTGTGTTATCTTAAACTTTGTAGCTATACAAACAGATCTTAAGTACCTATTTTATTAGAGATTAGCTTCTATATACTATAAATCAGTCTTGCATCTTATTAATTAGATTGGCTAGGAAGTCAACTAGTCTACTATTAGCAGAACGTATCCTCTTTTATAAAACTAGAATTTGGGCTAGCTTAATAAATGCTAAAAGATCGGGTGTATACAAGACTGGATCCTAGAAGCCGCCACTTTTAATATTAATACCAAGAATAGCGAAAAAGCTGACGATAAGGCTGTCGTACACGTTTCCTTTAAGACAGTGATCTAATAATAAAATATATAACTCTAGATATAAATCCTGATATAATTAGGACTCTCTTTCTCTATTATTCTTCTTATAAGTATTCTGCAGGGTAGCGAATAGCCGATCTAGCGTAGTCGACTGCGCATTAGTGACGATATAGTAAAGGAAAAGAGCCTGTCGCAGCAGTACTATGCGGGAAACAAAACAAAGTAGCTATATCTAGACTTTCTTGTATCGCTTGTACGTCCCTTCCTATAGCTTGACTAGAAGTGGCTAATAGTACTGCTGACTACGAATAAAACTGTTTACCTGATACTAGTTAAATACGCTTGTCTTATTAGCGAGGATGGCAGTGCGAGCTTTATTAACAAGCTGGTTAAAGATATTAATAAGCGCAAGCAATTGGCGATTATTATTTTTAATAGCTGTATGCGTTAGGAGGCGAATGAGCTACGCGACGTCCTACAGACGGTGGCCGTGAAGATATTAGTACTATTAGGTCACCTCAAGCCACGGTACGAGGCCTAGCGGATATGTCCCTAAAGGCTCTATACTAAATCTTATTACTAGAGTGTCTCTAGCCTCTTCTTGTTCTATAGCCGTAAAGCTGTCTCTCTATTTAATTCTAACAGTCTTCTTCTCTACTTAGAGTTGTATTAAGCGTAGGTACGCTATTTGCGAGTTTAGCCCTAAGTATATCTACTACTTAAAATAGGACTCGATACGTCCTCTGCGTAAAGAACGTCTAGTAGCTGACTTTTGTAAAATACACTGTCTCGCTAGCTATAGGTCTTCCTACTCTTCTAGGCTTGTGTTAGCTTCTAGAATTAACCTAGCTATGCTTATTTTAGCAATATCTTTGTATGTGTTTGAAAGCACAGCAAATATAATAATATAGTAGACTAGCTCGAGGGACTTGTATAAGATAGAGGAAGCTGGTATAGAGGGGAAGCTGAGGAATGCGAGGAATCGGAGTTGTTGGGATACGCAGAGAGGTCTGCCAATCGTAATTAGTCTATAGTAGTGGACGCGTTTTGGACTAGGTTTAAAGCTTCTATAGAAGGGCTTGGCAGGTTGCGCTACTGAGGTTGTGGTGCTCGTATAGATAGGTTTGAAGATGGTAGAGTAGAACACAAGTGCGATGTAATCGACATACAATAAGCTTATATTTAGGTAAGTAGTTAATCAAAGAGTTAAGTAGGTTAGTATAGATAGAATCTATAGTAAAAGAACATGTATCTACTAAATTAGAGGGAACGTGTATAGAAGGAGAGAGTATAGAGGAGCGAACGCGTTACGCGTACGCGTGTAGCTGCACACATGCATATAAGACAAGGCAAAAAGATTAGATTAAGGCAGGTAATACGGCAGATCTATTAACAAGCGTGAGAGGAGAATAGGAGAGATAAGAGAGGGCAATATGAAGAGGAGGGGCCTGCTATTAACGAATCGCACATGGTTGCCTACTAGTAAAGTGCCTGTAAGCTCCCGCAATGGCGCTACAATCCTCTACTATCTTAACGAGTTTTTACACTATTGCCTACGTGCGGCCTGCGACTGCGCTTAAATGCGCGTATGTCTCCTTTGCCTGCGATATTTAGGTACTTTATATATAGCTACATTAGCGCAAGCTGGACACTACTAGCGCCGTAATATAGTATACAAAGAGCGTCTTTAATTACACTTTTAGCAATAAAAAGTACCTTCTTTAAGCGCGAGGATTACTAGGGAACTATATTAACTTCGCGTGCCTCCGTAGTATGTGGCTAGAGCGAATTAATTACCTCTCCTTAAAGTACGCGTGCGACTACTGCGCTATAATATACTTTAAACTTACTTTTATTACTTTGCTATACGTTATTCTTTATATTAAATAGCATACGTCTATAAATACCTAGCGCCTAGTCTTATATAGTATTATAGAGGGTCGAGAGACTAAAGAACTCTAGGTAAAGGTATTACCTAATTTCTATAAGAGTTAGCTCCTACATATTCTAATAGTCTTCTAGTCGTATAAGAGACGTGCGTATAAGTGTAAGACAGCAAAGTGTATCCTTATGCGTAAGTAAAAAACTTATTAATATCTTCTAATTAGTCGCTATCTCTAGTTTAATGTTGTAGATTTAATTCTAACGCGAGTAAAGACTAAAATGTGAAAGTAGCGCTATAGAGCCTTACGCCTACTCTCTCTCTTAACTCCTATATGTTAGTTAAAGATAGCTATTAATAAGTCTTCTAAATACTAAGCTTAATTATTAGAGTTTAGTAGTACCTGTGAGAAAGAAAAAGACAAGCTTTACTATAGTCTCTATATAGCCTGTTATTTCGTTATTATTAGATATATAGAAATTAAGATAAGTTAGATTAGATAACGCGCACGCTATCGCTTATAGCCGCCTATAGAGTAGCTTACTCTCGTTAGATCTTATAAGGCTAGTACTAGCGTCTACGTCTACTTCTAGTAAAGACGTATAAATAGATTAATAGAGACGTATAATCTTATAATAGCTACTAAGCTTTAGAAGTTTTAAGCGCGCTAGTATTACGAAGGTAGGGCCGCTAATATATATACTTATCTTCTATAGCCTCTAGCCCTTTCCTCTAAAGTATACGAGCCTTTCGAGTACGATTAATAGTTATAGAGCATTAATATCTTCGTCTTTATTATTATCTATAAACCTAATAATATAGTTAGAGTAGAAATAAAGGTCTTACTATTAAAGAGCCTATACGTTAGTGTTAAGAAACTTAGGCTCGTGCTTAAAGGTACTTAAATTTAGTAGTGTTTAGAGGGCCTTAGAAAATTAAGTAATAGATATATTTCCTACTTCTACGTTTATAATAGACTAAATATCTTTATTTTATAGCTTGCAGTCTATATTATATACTTTATAGAGCGCATTTTTCTCTTTCTTAGATAATCTAGTCTACTCTTTATATAGTATAAGCTAACTACGTAGTTCTTTATCTTTATAGTAAGTTATATAGTAGGCCTTCTATAAAATATAATCTAGAGTGTCTAGCTAGTATATACTCTCTACCTAGGCGTCAAAGTCTATAAACTTCTAGTATCTACAAATTCTATAGAGCGTAATAGTTTTAATAAAATAGTTAAGTATAGAGTTCTAGAAGATATTATATAGAGACTTATAGCCGTACTCGTAGAGCTTAAAGTTAATCTCTTTAAAAAGAAGAGGCGTTATAAGCTCGCTTAGGCTTCTATAGGTCTACTTAACCTACTTCTATTCCTACACATTAACGTATTCTAGAACTAAGAGTAAAAGCTTAGTTAGAAGATTAAGAAGTAACATTGCGCTACTACGTATTATAGGTAGTAAGAGCGTAAACTAGTACTTCGTAAGTAAAAGTACAGGGTGTTAGTTTATACGCGCACTAAGACTAAATTTACAAAAGTTCTATTTAGTATTCGTAAGTTAACTATACTTAGAGTAAGTATATCTCTAAGCGTAACTATTAGCGTAATCCTAAGTTAGCACGGGCTATACTTATAAATACTAACTCTCTCCCCTATTCTATCTAATAACTTACGCTATATAGATTATACGATAATAAAACGTAGTATATTAAACGTGCGCGAGTCTTCTATATCTAAGGTAGAAGCTATATCTACTTTAAATATCGTTTAGATAGTATTTACTACTACGAACTAGTAGGTAGAAGAGTAGAGGTAAAACGCGCTATCCGACCATAATTCCCTCTTAACTATAATTCTATCTAGCATACTGTGTAGTACTCGACTTTTCTCTCTATCTATACCCTCTTATTACCCTCTATCTTCTATCTAAGTCTCCCTACTCCCTCTACACGGTAAACCTAACCCTGTCCTTGCTCAGTCTCTTAACAAACTAAACACAAAGCGGTTCAGGCCTGGGTTTCGCTATCTGCTTTTCTTCTCTTCTCTTCTTCTACTACCTATATCTCTCTTCTTACTTACTCTCTACTTATATCACCCCCTATTCCTTAAACACAGTAACCCTAACCCTTCTGTAAATCTAGCTCCCTAACCCTGTCCTTATCTACTCTATCGACAAAGTAAACACAAAGCAGTTCGGGCCTAGGTTTTACTATTCTATTTCTCTTCTTTTCTTTCTCCCTATAAGCTCCTAAACTACCTACTCTCTTCTTATCTATCTATTTATCTACTCTTGCCCCTACTTAAAAAGCCTTTTCTAGTCGCCCTATCTACCTAAAAAGCCCTCTAGTTACGAAAATTCTCTTTTTTACTACCCCCTATATCCTACTACGCATTAACTATCTTTAGCATAAGTCGTATCCCTACTACTATCGCGTTCGTAAACACCTATCCCTATATCTTACACCTATGCCGCCGACTAAGCGACCCTGCGTATATATTATCTCCCTCCTCTTTAAATCCTGCTTCTTAAATCGTCTAAATCCCAACTCGTGTTAGCCGCGCTGTATATACTAGCGGGATTACTACGTTTAGCTACTAATACTAATTCTCTATACTCTCTTCTATTGCGTAGTACTGTTAACTGCCCTAGCACTACTAGTAGTTATTCTTCACCGTCTAATCTAAAATCTTCTTCTAGAACTTGTTAGCATCCTCCCTAGACGCCCTCTCCTACGTCTTATACCCTAGCATCTAGTACTTCTTCTACTGCTCCTCCTTCTTAGTTACAAACTGCTGCCCTACTATCTAGCAGATCGCACACCCACCCCGTAGCTCTATAAATATCTCCTCTACTACCTCCTACTCTCGTGCTTAACGCTCGTGCTCCGCTAACTATATATTCTCCCCCTTCCTATACTAGTTATAGCGCACTCTATTAATATCTCTACATCTTACTCTAACCCCGTCTAAGTATAAGCTTATTAGCTGCCGCTAATACCTCTCCCTAATTAAAAACGTCCCTATTGCCTGCACGTTAATATTCTCGCTCTCCTACTCTATTCTCTTCTCTACTTTCTCATGCTCTACTATTACTACTACCTTAAACCCCTCTCTACCTCGCCCCCTACGCCTACTCGCCTGTATAAAGTCCGTCATGCTCCACAGCATCTCTATATATAAGATGTACACAATTCCCGCGTAGTCTACTCCTATATCTAGTGCTAACGTAGCTATAATTAGCTCTCTCTACGCTACCTACTTCTATAGCCGCTCTCCTCGCTCTTCTATATCCGCGTAATAATATACATAGTTAATCTCTTTAGCTATTTACTCACACTACCTCTTGCTTAGACAGTACACCACCCCCTTCTATCTTGACCGCCCTAGCTTCTCCGCCTACCGCTTACACACTACTAACGCTATGTCTTCTAGTTTCCTATATAGACACTACGATATAAAGTAGCGAGCGTTTGCCTACGTCGTGCTTGCCTAGATATATATTGCGTTACGCACTAGTATGCTTGCCTCTAGCTCTCTCTTCTGCACTAGCGGCAGCGTTACGGTTAGCAATATAATTAGGCAGCCTAGTAGCCGCAAGTTCTTTACCTTAAGTAGATTCTTCTACTAGTGCCGTGCTATAAATAGTAAGTAATACTTGTCTACTACTACCCGCTATAGCAGTCTCTTACTCCTTAACAGCTAAGTATAGCCTAAGAAGTTACTATTACTTATAATATCGCTAGCTACGTCTACGCTAACTACTACTACAGACGCTAGATTATTCTCGCCATACTTCTACTCTATATAGTTAACCCTATACCTACTAACTTAGCTAACTAAGTCCTTAATTAACGCCTAGTATAGTATTACTACTACTATTACCCTATACTCCTTAATTAATACTAGCAGCGTAAATAGCAAGCTCTTGCCTTCTCCTGTTAGAAGCACTACTACTAGCGGCGTCTACTTGTTTAGTACTACGTATAAAGCCTACTCCTACTCTATCAAATAGAACCTAACATTCTACTTCTCTAGTACCTACTATAGTACCCTCTATATAGTAGTAGCTCGCTAGTCTTTTATTAGAACCGCCTTCTCTTTTAGGAGTATCGCTAGCCCTAAGATACTCTCTCGCATCCGCCTTTTCCGCCTTCTCCTATCTTTCTTAGCTACTTTAGCCTGTCTATCTACGCCTAAAAAGTAGTACTAAGCAGTACTTAGCGCCTAGAACGCGTTAATTAACCGCGTGCTAAGATACTTAATAATATTAATTAAGACGCTATAGTTATCTACGCCTATAACTATCAATCGTACGTTCTATAGCTTAATTAAGTCTTTCTTGTCTTTATCTACCTTAGCTTTATTAATCTCGCTAATCTTATTTTAATACCTCTTACTAAACGACTCCCCTACTATAACTCGCCTAATACTAATAGCTATATAACAGTAGTCTAGCGTGTGTAGCTCTACACCTAGCCGCTTACCTATCTCGCGTCTTAGCACCCTCGTTAGTCGATCTATATTCTATACCCCCTGCTTATTACTCTACACGTAGTCGTCTAAGCCACCTTCTAGCACGCTTACTAGTAGAAATTCTTAGAATAGCTATAAGTAGCTTAAGTACAGCGCTATAATCTGCCCTAGCCGCAGCGGTAAAAAGCGTAGCACTATCTTTAGCTTATCCTATTAAGATTATAACTTATAATAGCGCACGATAGTTATTACAGCACTATCTATAATAAAGACGTTACAGTCCTATAGCAGCCCGTTACAGTGCCGTATCGTTATAATCTTAGAGCCTCACGCTAGCTATCTAGATATAATATATACACAGTCTAGCATCAGCTCTAAGAAGCGGTCTATCTACTATAGATACGCCCGCATCTTTTTACTTTTCTACTAGCCGTTAGAAGTCTATAGTCGCATACCGCCTACTATGCTCTATACTCTTATTAGCATCTACGCTAGTCTATCTAATAGACAGTTGCTAGAAGTTGTAACAAACGACTTATCTTAGGTTATAAATATAATATTGTCTTAAATCTTTATAAGATTAATAAAAAACTATTTAGCAGTATTATCTATCTAGTACCGCTACTAAAACTTGTCTTCTAGCTTAGCTTCTATACTCTAAGCTATAATACGGAAACGCTTAATCACAATCGGCTAGCCGCTAAGATAAAAAATCTTCTTGTTAGGCGACTAGTACGCGTTACTAGCATTACCTTTATTTAGCGCTACGTGCTTACTATACGTAAGTAGACTAATTATAGTACTTATTAGGCTAAATAAGCTATCTACTAGATACTTCTTACGTATATCTAAGAACTACTTCTAGTCCTCTTTAGTCTAATTCTCGCGCTTAGCTGCGGGTAAGATCTTTTTAACGGCTAGTATACGAATATAGTAGATAACTCTAGTAAGCATATACGAGAAATTCTTTGCCGTGCGTAAGCGGTTTGTCTATGTGTCTATGTCTAGTATAGCTAGATACTATACTAATCTACTTAAAAACTTATTAGTGCCGTAGCTTATAAGTATAAACGAAGCTAGCAAGTCGAGCAGCGCCTCTATCTGCGCAGCTGTGTTGCTATCGCCTAGCGAAAGCCACAGCTATATAGCCAGCGCCTTCTAATTATCCTTCTACTTAAACAGCTCACGGGCATCCTTTATCTTATTAGCGGGCACAGCTCTACGCGGCTGTCTCTACACTACTACTACGTTGTTATTACTGTTAACCGTACCCTCTATGTCGCTGTCGTTATACTCGCTCTCTATACTAGTACCTCTATCGCTTACACTATCTACCTCAACAGCTCTATCACGCTATACTAGATATTAATTGATCTGACTCTCTTTATTAACAACAATACGAAGATAAAAGCAGACAAATCGGACTATATAGCTAGCGTACACGGCCTAACTCTTGGGGTTCTATAATTATGCTAGCGGCCGCTAATTAACCACCGTCTGCTACGCACTACAAAGCCAGCGCCGCGTCTCCTACAGTAATGTTACTAACCTATAGACTAATCTCTCGATTAATTCTTCTATTAGCTTTACAGCCTACTATAGCTTTACTTCGTTGCGGTCGGGCAAGCGGGTTTAATAGCTAAGATACGCTAGATTTCGGCCTTCTAGAAACGTTAACTACCTAGTTCTCTTAAACTAGCTAGTTTTATTAGTCTTTGTAGCCTCTACTATAACTTACATCTCTTTTTTAAGCTCTTATCGCACCTCTTGCCACTTACTAAGTTATTATCTAATAATCTCGTTTTAATCTAATTTTTCTCTATTTTCCCTAATACCTAAATTAACTAAAAAATATTTCTACAGCCCACTACTTCTAAAAAACGTCTAAACTTTAATAGCTTTAAAGAGCGCGCTTTTCTCTCCCTTCTAAGCTTGCTTGTAATTTTTTTTTAAGTGCATGCGCATTACGTTAATGTTAACAGTAAGAAATAAGCATATCTTATAATAGAACCTGTCGAGTAGCGCCCCCAGCTCTTTAATTAGATTAGCGGGCTACTTAGGAAGTTAAATATTCTTTAGGTCTTTTCTCTTATAGTATGCAAAGCGCTATACAATCTCTTCTCGCACGTTCACGGGCGTTTTATACTACTCTAATAGATATCTATTAAGATTAATAACCCCGCTATAGTGCTCCTTACATACTAACACACTAAAGTCTTCTAAAAAGTAGAAAACATCATTATAGTTGTCTACTAAGACTAGTGTAGTACTGCGCGCGCGCAGGTTGCTATTGCTGCTCTCTACGGCCTGTAATGCAGGTTCGCAGCTATTCCAGATAGGTAGCTCCATAAGACGCTTATGTTTATAGTTTAAGTCTTAGTAGATAAACAAATTATATATACGCAAATATATAAAATGCTAATTATAAGTATTATAAGTGTAGTAGTATAAATTAATATATTACTTTATATGTTTATTATTGCGCTAATACAGCTAATCTAACGTTGCCCCAGTTCTCCTAGCAACGCTGTTGCTGGGGTCAATCGCTTGTCAGAATATCACAGCAACTCTATATAGTAGCTGCGCGATACTAGCTACTATAGGGTAACTAAAAAAGTCTTTTTAGGTTACCCTATATGCTGTTACCCCCTCTAGGCTGTTACAAGTAACAAGAAGAATTCTCTCCTTAACGTAGGGCGACGAGGTTAAGGACTAACTACGTCCACGTTAAAAGATAATAGCTATCGCAGGGCTTAGGAGTCACGTAATGTGTTATCCCGCTAAGACTAGCTATCTAGAATAGTAGTATATAAAGAGATAGTAGCGCTATCCTAAACCTCCTACTAAGATAAGATAGATAGAATAGTAGAACTAGAAGTAATAGATATAAGAATAGGTTAGATTTTATTATTATATTTATTATAGTTAACTTAAATTATACTTTCTTATAAGTTATTACTTAATAAGATTACTATATTATTATTCTATTCTATAGAATTAATTATTACTTTACTATTAGTTAAACTCCTATAACTTCTCTCTACTACAAATCGCTAGAAAATAATCGTATAGAATACTTTATATAGGTCTCGCCCTAACCTAGACCGAGACTAGGTAAGTATCGCGAACCCCCGTGTAACATGGGCCTTGTACTAGTATGAACTTGGGGTTAAGTCAACCCTAACGCTAAATCTACTAGCTACGAATTAAAAGAGTTAGACAAAGTCTTTCCTAGTAATAGTAAGTATTTAGCTATGGTACAACTAGCTAATAGAACTATAAAAATGATTCTCTTAATAATTCTATACCCTGGAGAGACTAAAAAAGACTCCGTCCGTCACCGTATATCCTAAGCCACCCTTCCATCTTTCCATCCATTAGTCTCTAACCCAGATCCTAAATTGGACTCTTTAAACTATCTGCTAGCCTGTTAGCTTAAAGCCCAGATCCTTTTAGATATAGCGCGCTCCTTAATAAGACTCTCTAGCTGTTCCTACATAAGATAGATTTTCCTTGTAAAAGGGCTACAACTCCTACTTTCTCTACCTTGTTTCCTCCCTCTTCGCTATTTTTCTTCTCGCGTCCGTTAAGATAAGGGTTTATTTAATAAATTCACGTCGCTCTCCTCAGGTGTCCCACACTCTAACCGCCTTACATTAACGTTGTCCGGGCAATAGCCAACTCGCGAGGTACTGCTTAAGGTATATTGTGCTAAGGCTAGACTATTATCTAGAACATCTTTCTCTCGTATTAATATAAAGTCGTGCCACATATAGCTATTCACAAGATATCAGTCGATAAGATCAGGTTAAAGTTTAGTAGAAAATCCATACTTAAGCGCGTATGCACTAGCATACGTAACTAGTTAGTAACCTATCTAGAAAACAAGAAGCTAGAGAAAGCCGTTATAATCTTTCAGTATGCTAGGGTCAAATAGTGCAACGAGACCTAGGAGATGCTTCTTAGCAATACTCACTACAGTTTACCTATACAAACTAGTATTTATAGGAATAGAACACCTAGCCGTTACTTTTTTCAGGCTCGAGTAGGCCTGGTCTAATAAGAAGCATAAAGTCGCGCTTTCGTGTGTGCTAAATAAGTAAGAGTTCGTTAAGTTCTTAGACAAGACCCCTAGATTTCGGCTAATAAGACTGCAGAACGGGCAGATATACACAAGGTACACGTAAAGAATCCTCTATACTATAAAGCAGGGAGACCGCACAATATAAAAGGAATTATTAGTGTTAGTATTTGCTTTATTATACGAAAAAACAAGAATCACCTTTCTCTTATACACAAAGATATTTCGCTGCACAGAAACTGTGTCAGCCCATCGCAATACCCTAAATTCTTCTCCGCGTGCTAGCATGCCATTTATCATGTGCATTGCTGCATAGAGTAGGCGGATAAACTAGTCGCTTTTTTTCAAGTACTATTCCATCTTGGCTCGCCCTCTTCTTATCTCTAATAAAAACCCGCCTTGCTCTAAGAATGCGAGTCTGCTCACAGCCCGAAAAGATCCTTAGAGTTTATTAGCTAGATATATCAAAAACGAAAACCCTAGGCAGTAAGTCGCAAGATCATCTTGCACGGCATTAAGTCAGACATCTAGCCACTAATTAAAAAGGAGGTCTTAAGTAAGATTTTACAGTCCTACTACGATGCTATAGATAGTTTCGCGGAATTACCACATATAAACCTAGGTGTCTGCGATAAATAGCGTTAAGCTATCTAGCGACCATAATATATTTATTCAGGGGCCCTCGCGCCTAGCAATTGCTCGTCTATGCTAAAGCCGTTCAATAAGGTAACCAGCTGGCGCAAGGCTTCCTCGCTAAAGATATTTAGATCAGATATGCTCACGCAATCGCTGTGCTTAGTCAGGATAGACAGTACGCTCAAGCCAAGGGGTTTTAAGATAGTTGTATAGTGTAAGCGGTAGTACGTACTTAAGTATAATTAGACGCCCTACCTATAGGAGTGCTAATATAAACGGCGTATAATTATAGGGTTTGTAGAAATATAGTTCTATAAGATAAATTCCTAGAACGTTAGAGAAATACATAATAGCGCTACGACTTATATTTCTATCGTGCGACAGGTCCGTCTAGAATATAATAAGAAGTTAGAATAGATTCTTATACACACTATCCAGCGATAGCTAGAGCAATACCCCGCAGTCTGCCTACTAGCTAATAATTAAAAGACGGCTCTAAATATAGTTTATTATAGCGAGCTAAGCTATAGTTAGCTATAGTCTAGAGATTTCGCTTATAGGCTTCTTTATACTACGCGATAGTACTAGCATCTAGAATATATAGTATAGAAACCGCTCGTAGATAACGTAGTATCTTCGCTAGGTTTATTCGCGTTAAGACAGCTTAAATAGATAAGGAAGAAAAGAAGAAGTCTAGCTTTAAAGCTAGCAACATAGAACGCGCGGGCTCTATTTAAGCGTTATTTTATATCGCTAAAACACGATTCTACTAGCCTCTATTATCTTCTAAATAATACTCTCTATCTATACTAGGCTTACACATTTAAAACTATTCTAAAGGCCTAGTATAAGATTCTTAGATATTCTTATAGAGAGCAATACTATAGCTACGATAATAATATAGATAGGCTTATAAGCGAACTACGTCAGCTATTTATAGCCTCGCAGCTACTTAGTGTTCTTATTATACTCTAGCTCTATATCTAGAGCTACTATATTATTCTCGCTATAAGAGCGCTATTCTTCTTCTTTCTCTTTATCTTCTATCTATAATAAGTGTTCTTCTTCGCTTATAGAGTATATTTACTTAAGAATTACTTGCTAACTAGAGCTATTATCTTAGGTTACTACCTAGTATTTAGGCGAGTATATTATCTAGCTCTATAGATAATATCTATACCTAGATTAGTCTTAAAGGTATTCTAGAGCGCTAATGTTATGTTTTTTCTTCGCATGCTTTTATATCTAATTCTAGTCAATTATCTTTCCCTCTATATAGTATAGACAACAAAATCTAGGTACAGGTAGAAGAAGATACGAGAGTGGCGCGGATCTATCCTGGCGAGGTACTAGATCTTAAAAAGATTATGTAGTAGGCATGCCGTCAAATCGTGCTATCGCTATGCGCCGTAGTTTAAATAGAATATAGTAGGAAGTTTAAAGATAGGCCTCTAAGCGCGTGACAGGTACTGCGGTGCAGCAGCGGGTGCAGATGATTACTTTCTCGCTTGGGATGAACGTGATATAATCTAGAGTAATTAGGTCATGTGGCTACAAGATATAAAATGTGAAGTTAGCGACTAGTTAATAGCTTTGATTTAGGCGATCGGCACGACGTACAAGGTGGTTAGCGATAGACGCGGGTGTTGACAGGATCCAATTTGTTGCCATCTCTAGACTCTGAACCGTTACAACTATCAACGAAAAGCAAGAACATCAAGATAGCTCTACTGTAACCAGTTGTATTTCACTATTAGGAGTATAACGGTTTACGAGGCTTACCCTAGAACTAAAATGTAGAAATTCAGGGGCTGATTCGCGCTAGACTATAATAGGCGAGAATCAGCGTCTGATCCGCGTTGCATGCGCGCGTTTTTGGATCAGGGTGCGTGATTACCCGATCAGGATAGATCGGGGTCGAATCCACGTAGCATCATATACTAGGCAGTGACGATCCTCGATTGAACTTAACGCTGAACTACTAACTTCTGGTCGAGGAAATGTCTTTCCAAAACACATCATATTCCTTTTTCTATACGTCTTCATCTGCCGAGCGATTTCAAATTTGATTAACCCATGTTTAGACGCAGCAGTGGCAGCATATAAGTCGCAACCATGAACACGTTCCACAACTTGAACGTCATGATGTCGTCAGCAACCGTTCGGCAAAGAAGATACCTTACAGAAATAAGTCCTCCTAAGCCCGTCATCAACACAAAGCCAATAGACGGCGCGCCTATATATATAGGGCAAACAACTGACCAGATGGTCATCCAGAATGCAAGACACCAGCGCCCCAGATTATCGCCGATGACAAGGGGTAAAGTCTTCCGGTTGCGAGAGGCATCGCCCTCTTGGTCGTACATGTCCATTGAGTGGATTGTGGTAAAGACGAGACCGGAGATGATGGCCTCCCAGACCATGAGCGACGTGGATGAACGAAATTGACGGCCCCCAAGTGCGACTTCAAGAGCGGCAGTGTTGAAACATCTGTATCCAAATCCATTGATGAAATGTCGAGGCAATACACCTTCGGCTCCCTGGAAATCATTGTACCAGACCCCAACCACGATCAAGGATAAGCACTGTTCAAGTCCACCAATGAAGAAGCTGCTGATAATAGCCAGAGAATAGAGGCTAATGACTAGATTTCGAGCTTGTTCAGGTCTCATTCTCTGAGATGGCAAAGTTCGCCATGGCTTATTAATCTTGTCTTCAGCAATGGACCCTGGATGTCTCTGGTTGTCAATGGTGAAGGGCAAGAGGTTGATCCAAAGCCACCAGAGGGATAATGGGGCCCGGCGAAGGGAGTCAACAAGAGCAGCATTTGGCATGCCAAACACTGATAAAGCCGGAGATGTGACCAGAGCAAAAAGAAGACTCGGACCTATGATAGTCTTTAGGTCCGAGTATGTGAAGAGCCAGATAGAATAGGCGTGGTAGGCAGCCAGCCGAAGAGGCCGTCGAAAATCCACCTGCTGAACTTTTAGGGATCCGTATTTTAGCCATGGTTGTTGGATGTAGTTGATAGCGGATGTGGCCCCTTGCGAAACAGTCAGTGTTAGTTGGTGAGAAGACATATCGTAAGAGTTCAAGGCACAGTGATGTATGTAAATTTGAAGAAATCCCTGAAGATTGAATTGATGGGAACTTTCAAGATCGAAGAACTCTCCCTCCTTTTATATTGCAATTCATCTCCCACATTGCCGACGTCATCCTGCGTTGGTGGTGGAGTCCTGTGCTCAATAACTTTGGCGCGTAGGAATATGATAGCCATACTGAATTGGTAAAGTCTTCGCCACCATTGAGAGTTGATAATTTATATTTAATTAGTGTCAAGAGCCCGGGAGGCATCTGGATCTCATTCATGTAGATATCCTGTCGTCTTGGTTGGAAAGCCAGACAAGGGGATCACGATTCTGGTGTGTTCAGGTTATTGCATGAATACTAGATGTACTCTGAGACAACTGATAAATTCATATTTAGTGTGGTTACTGAAGCCATTGGCGCCACTAATACTGCACAAACTAATACTATGACAAGCTGATACTCATGACTTGGTCCTAAGGCACAGGGACATAGTGACACCATTGTCTTAATGCAACGATATCAACCGATGTGATCGGTCAGAAAGAGCACCCTCCTAGGTACCTAAGAAGGTATAGTGACGTATGCTACCACGTCGCTCGCGTGCTTGTACATGAAGCATAGTAAGGGATTTGCAGGTGAGGGTGTCCTCAATAAGCGCAAGCCTTGTCAATGAAGAACGACCACCCACACCATAACATCTCCGGACACTTGGCTGTGACATGGATGAGTACGGTAGATCATGCCGATAGCCAGTGAATGCCCTTCAATTCGATTCGAATATGGCCAACGAGCATAATTACTGGCTCAACTGCTGCAGTGCATGCAGGATTTGCGATATAAATCCAGATTCTTTCTATAGACACTGCAACGCGAATTTCGCAAAGCTGGAGCGTTTCCACTGCTTCTGATTATCAGATGGCTTTGAAATGCTTGCGGAAGGTCTATCGAAGCATCTGTCAAGTCAAATAAGCAAGTGATGCTGTCTTTGGGCTGCAGCTAATATTAATACCATTCTTCAAGAAATCGTTGGATCTCCCTGACTTCTAACAAAACAAATAAGATGGACTATGAAAAAGCATGTTCTCGGGATTCTTAACCGATCCCACTCGGCGTGCTCCTGTGACCTTTGTTTTCCTCTCATCCGTAGCTACATCTACCCAAGTGGCTGACAGTCTGGATAACGATACTTGCCTTGCAACATCTAGACATCGCACAAGACGTTGAATTATGTAGTCTCTTATCAACGCCACTAGCTACATAGGATTTCGTCAAAACTGTTTCATTGGTGCCCGCTTTCATTAATATCCAATTCGTTATGTTAAAGTAACCCTATGACGTATTTCCATGCACGCTGATGGACTTATGCATAATGGCTTGGAAGGCGTCGGCGGCGATTGGCTATCTTCATGCACCGTATGTGCAGGAGAACCGATAACTGCGAGAGTACATCGGCTTACTATTGCCGTGGTAGAAAAAAGAAACTGCTACTACGTGATGTGGAGGAACTTGATGGCTAAGCCCCCACGTAAGCTGTCGCAAATCCCTATCATCAATCCTCGACAGAATTAAGGTCAGAATCGACCTTAATCCTAGATTTCTTGGCGAGTTTACAGACCTTAATCACCCATCCGTATGATCATGCTCCAGTGAACCCCGGCGGGGCTCACTGACACGCGCTTAGACCCACTAGAGCACCGTGCGCGATACTGACGGAGCTCGTGCCGCACAGTTCCGCACTCAGCACGAGCTCTAGCACGGTACGTACGCTTTAGCGCAATTAGACCAAGCACGCTTTAACATCTTTTATATAGTATACGTAATCGCTAACTTTACCTATTAACGTACCTCACGGGTTGCCCGCCCACACGGGTTACCCGCCCACTTTTGCCAAGACCCCACCAAAACAGCTACCTTACTCTAATGTCGTAATAACGACAATACTTACAGTCTTCTATTAAATGTCAGATATAGCTTGCCCTTTAAGCTCTTAAACAAGACGCGAATCTCTCTAAGCGACGCGCTGCAGCTATCTTTAACGTCCCTCGTAAGACATTAGGCGATCGACGCGTTAGGTAGACTTTAAAAGTAGATTACTAGTCTAAGTTAAAGAATTTAACTAGGCTTAAGAAGGACGTGGTTGTTAAGTATATACTTAAACTTGTTACGCGTGGATTTCCTCTAAGACTCGCTAACGTAGCTAGTATAGCTAATTCCTTGCGCGCTAAGCACAATTTAGACTAGGTTAGATAAAACTAGCCTAGTACGTTCGTAAAGCGCTAATCTAAGCTTGTAACGCGGTTTAATCGCAAGTACGACTATAAGAGAGCCCTCTACGAGAATTCTAAGACTATTTAAGTCTAGTTTAACTTAGTAGCTAATATAAAAGCTAAGTATAGTATCTAGAACGATAATATATTTAACTTTAATAAGACGGGCTTTATAATAGGCTAGATTACCCCTATAGCTATTATTATAGCTTTAGAAAGACGTAGACGGCCTAAGACTATCTAGCTAGGCAATAGAGAGTAGGCGACGGTTATCTAGGGCATTAATACGACTAGGTGGACAATTCCGCCCTTTATTATTCTTAAGGCGCGCTACTACCTCTCTAGCTAGTATAAGAACGGCAATATACCCTAGGACTAGACTATTAGAGTCTCTAAGAATAGCTAGACGACTAATAAGCTTAGTCTTATATAGCTAAAGTACTTTAATAAGTATACAAAGATAAAGAAGGTAGACGCTAACCGCCTGCTTATTATTAACGGCTATAAGAGCTATAACTCGCTAGATTTCTAGAAATACTGTTAAGATAACTCTATAATTACTATTTGTATATCTCTACACTCGTCTTACCTCTTATAGTCTCTTAACGTGGGCTATTTTACTTCTTTAAAGTAGGCCTACAGACGCTAAGTTAAATTACTTATGCGCACCTAGATTAGTCACGTTATAAAACAAGAGTTTCTTCTTTACTTTAAGCGGGCTTTTAACGCATTATTTATAGCTAGTAATGTCTAAGGAGACTTTCGAGGCGCTAGATTAGTCCTATTTGACCTAGAACGGGTTATATCCGCCCTTAATATTAAGTTACGCACTCTATCACCTCTACCTACTAATAACTAGCCCTAGGTGTTATAAACCTCTAGCAATACCCTAGAATTAGGGTCGCAATCGACGCTAGTAAAGCAGAGGCTTTAGAGATATATAGATAGCTTACTAACGTTTATTATAGAGGCCTTTAAGAAGGTCTTAAAGAGGGTAGCTATTGTTACGCACAAGTTAGTATTAGCGTAAAAGGAGATCGCTAAGCTTAAGATAGTAAATAAGGCTACAACGCGACGAAAATCGCACAAAAGAAAGTAGGTTTAGGTAGAGGGGACTTTAATAGTTAAAGATAGGGCGCGCTTATCTACTCTTTAAGACTTTAGAGCGCGTAGTAATAGGAAGAAGTTAAAGAAGTAGAAACGCGCTAAAGGGGGTGAACTATCTTAAAGGTAGTGTAGATAGTATAATAGGACTAGACATAACGCGCGAACGTGCAAGCAGGTAGTAGAAGTAGACTCTAAATAATATCTTATATTGCTTTACACTATATAGGTCTAAAGTGGGCTATTTTAGGCTATAATATAGTAGTTTTAGTGGGGTCTTGGCAAAAGTGGGCGGGTAACCCGTGTGGGCGGGCAACCCGTGAGGTACGTTATAACGATAGAATAACTAGTAACAATCTGTGTATGAGAGAGTACTTTGCTGACTTGACCACAACAAATGTAATAATGAAATCCATCCCATTCTTATATCTATTGCCTTACGGTCCTGCCATCCCTTCCATCCCATCTTGGCAGGATGGTTGTGATGGCACTGCCATCCCTACATGTGCTGCCATCCCGGATGGCCAGCCTTGGCGGGATGGCACGTCACGTGACCTCAAGCCCCGCGAAGCCATTTCCTTCTGACGTGGACGTGGTTGGCCTCCAACCTCGTCATCCCTTGTCAAGGAGAGAATCCTTCTTGTTACTTGTAACACTTTAATACCCTTCTGGGGCCCATACTGGGATGCACTTGGGGTTAAGTCAGCCCTAACGCTAAGCCTATTTCGGCACGATTCGGGGGCCGAGTCACGTAGCATCATATACTAGGCAGCGTTCCAAAAGTCCAGTCACTAGAAGATCGAGGATTGACCAATCACACCGATGGTTCTATTGCTGACTTCTTGTACTAAGCTACACAAGGAAGGTGGGGCTACTCAAATCCGTTGCGCAGCTGTGTGTAAGGGTGAAGCCCCAATCGCTAACGACTGTAGAGTATGCCTTTCTGCTTAACCATGCCTACGAAAACATTCAGAATGATACAACTAGACATAGTAACTAGTTAGAGTGCTTAACACGCTCTGCTTAGATACTTAATAGTGCTAAGACGTACTAATCGCTAAGTATGTCACGTAATTACGGCACGGCTAGGAGAATTAAGGTGCGGCGTCTTAGGCTGTATTCTTTAAATTGCTTACTAGTGGGCCGTGCTATAGTCTACTTAGCTCCTTAGCAGCGCCAAGAGATAGTGATCGCTAAGCACGTAACGTAATTATAGCGTGGTTAGAAGGATTGCGGTAGGGCGTTTCGAGTTATATCCTTCGTTCTACTTACTAGCTGTAAGCGTAATTAAGAGTGTAAGCATCTAGGGTTATATAGTAGTAGAATTTCTAAATAGCATAATTCTAGCTCTTATTAAGCACTCCTATAATTCTGTAGAGCCCTAATGCTAAACCTAATAGAGTTTAGTTTTAGAATTAGGGGGCCTACTCTAGAACTAAATACCTAAGTAAGATTAACACGTTTTATATCTATATTGTTATCTAGCCCCTCTAGTAGTTAGATATAATAAGAACAACAAATTATATATATAAAAACGGTCTGAAGTTATATAATATCTAAAGCTAAACATTTAGATTAGTTTTAAAACGAAACTTAGCTATTATCTCTAAAGTCCTGCAATTTCAATCCTCTCACTTTAGCTATTATATCCTAGACTACTTTATTAATTTTGACATTTAGACTGCACGAGTGAACCTTAAACTTCTCGTAGTCATGTCTTCTATAGTAGTCGTAATAGTCGCTTTTAACCTACTATTTCATATTCTTTGCTATTCTACTTCTATTGCATATTTTATTAAGGCTAATTTCTATAAAAGAATTCTCTAGCTAGGGCTAGAGATAACCCTATCTTTCTATATATTTTATTAACGCGCTAAAGAGAAAAGCTCTATATTAAAAAGAGTAAGATAGATTATAAGGGTAGAAATAGTTAAAGTCTTAATAGACCCTAAGTAAGCGGTGCAATTTAGAGACAACGTGCTTAAGCGCATTACATTAACTATAGTTAATACTAGCTAATTAGAGTTAGTAATTAGAACTCGCATTAACGTAAGTTAAGAGTATATATGTAATTTCCTAGTAGATTAGTAGATCTAAGGTTTAAATCTACCCTTTACTTCCTTTAATTACTATAGCTATCGCTTTCTTAAATTCTTCGCTTATATAGAATACCTAAGAGATGTAGATCTATAGTATTAAATCTTAGTAGTAAGAAGATAGGATCGCGATACTACGCCTTACATTAGCAATCTAGTCCCTAATGTCACGCTTTATTATCTTTACGTTTTTAAGCTCGTAGTAATTAATAAGAACTATAATCTTTACGAGCATCTCTAAGCTTATAGTAGCTAGAACTTAGCGTATTTAGATATAGAAAATATTAAGAAGAATAAGAAGAGCTTCTTCGTTCTAATCGTTAGCTTAGATATAATACTGTCTGTCTAATACATTTTTTAAAAATTTAACAAACTCTTCTTTTGTTAATATGCGCCTAAACTATAGTAAAGCTAGTATTAAGTAGTAAGATAAGACGAGATAGTAAATCTTATTATCTTCTAACTAGGTTGGCCCTAAAGCGGGTTCGGCTAGTTTAATGCTTAGGTTCTCTACTCTACTAATAACTCTTATTACTAATTTCTAATCTTAAACAAGTTCTTGCTCTTTAGACAAGACTTTACTAGAAAGCTTAGCGTGCTCGCTATTACTTTCTAAGACGTTTAGAACAGTACTATTACAGGAGGCTCTAGCACGCATCTAGGCTTTCTTCTCCTTCTTTAACAGCTTCTTGTCCGCCTAATTATCCTTAAACGCCTAAGCATTTATAAGCTATTTCTCTTCTAGCTTAGGAATCTTAATTTAAGAGAATACAAGCGTCTCGTCCTATAGGGCGAAGTTCTTATAAGAATTCTTAAGAATAACAATTGTATCTATAAATAGATCGATCTTATGTGTGACTATTAACATAATAGTAACTGCTTAATGTGCTAGCGGTTATAACATGTACGTATATTTTATATAATATTTAATTAGGCTATGCGTTAGCACACTCCTAGAGCAGTCCAGCTGCTTATTCTACGCCTTAGTAGGTAGCTTGTAGTAGGAAATGTTATTATTCTAGATCTTCACCACGATTAGACAAACGCGTTTTACTAGTTTGCGGGAATTGAGATAAGCTATGTATACTCTTATGCAGTTATAGCTTCCAGTTTCTGTAAGCAGGCGATCACTAATCCTACGTTAAGCCTCTGTCACTTAGTAGCAATCTTGCCTAAATAGTATTAGTTTCGTTAGCGATTCGTTATCTTTTTAACTCTTAGACTAATTAACGTATTACATTTACATGCTTTAACTATCTTTAGATAAGCGTACACTAGGCGGGTCTGTGTCCTGCGTGGGATAATAATTAAGTCGCGTGCGCAAAGCGGAAGCTGCAAGTGTATAAGAGTGTAACGCTATCTTGACTACTTAGATTCTTAATTATCTAATCTAAGAGGTTTATATACGTGGCTACTATTATATATTTTTAGATACAAAAAGGCTAACACTTGACAATCAGCTCCACTAGCCTTAATAGACCGTTAACAGTCTAGACTTATCGTTTCTCTTAAACATTAAACTTAAAAACTGTTGTGTGCTACCCTATCTCTAAATAAGAGACTAGAACTACTTAACACAAATTTAATAAACTCTTATCACGCCTTAAAGTATTATATCTAAGCATCCATCTAATTATAATTTTAATACTTAGTAATAGACGAGATTAACATAATACTAGAGCCTAAAACCCTAAAAGAAATAGGGCTATATCTAGAACTTCTTACTAAAAAAATCGCTATCGACTGCGAAATAATGCAGTCTAATATTAGCTAAGTCCTTAGACGCGTTTCTATCATTAACTATAATAGCAAAACCATATTTAACAGCTTTATATACTACCCCAAGCTAGTCAACATTATAAACACTAATAAACAGTTTTCTAGAATTCGCTAGGCCGACATCGATCTGTAGAATAGCGCTAGGCCTTTTTCTAAAGTCTAGACTTAACTAAGCGAGCTTCTTCGTAATAGGGTTATAATTAGCCACGATATTAAAAAAGATTTAAGGGTTATTACTTTAGATTTAGCTGCTCGCATCTTACAGCTTTAAGGCGTTGCTCGTTTAGCTACTTATCTTAAGTTCGATATATCTGTCCGCAATACATAAAAGTATAGTAGGTACTGCAAATACGCTAATTCTAGTACCTACCAGGGCCCTAATCTTAAAAATCTAGCGCTAGAGGTTCTAGACTGCTTAATTAAGCAGGGTCCTATATTAAGTGTAGAAGATGCTATTGCAACTATAGAAATATATCGCAAGATAGAGGTAGAGATTGATCGGGAATAAGAGCAGTAGGATGATGGCTCCTAAAAAACTTACGGGAATAGACTTGCACACATAATGTGATTTATACTGAACTTCTAATAATATCTTTTACCATCCGACAGTAGATGAGATGAGTCTATATTGCTTGTAGCGCAATATAGCAGTAAACTAATAGGCGATTGTGATATAATGCTTTTGTTAGTGAAGTCATGCCTAGAGGTGCTGCCCATGTCAAACTTGATCATCAACGCCGAACTTTGAAGACTTCGACTCTCCAGGGAACCACATCCTACGGTCTTTACGCATTGACTTTTGCTCCCATAACTAACTAGCCAGTCAGCAAAAAACCTACAATAAAAAAACATAGGGGATTATTTCTGGAGAACGAAAGTGTACGAAGTGCTGAACAGCCGTGCCGAGAGTCTGACGGTACGAAGCTCGAAAACCCATCAACAAACCGATCCGCACTGGGGTGCTGTCCATGAATCAGCCATTGACATACAAAACTATTAGACTATTTGCGCCAGTCTATATCGACTTCTATTCGAAAACAGTCATTCAATTTTCTCCTGAACATATCACAGTCGTCGCAAATCTTGTTGCTACTCAGTATGACTGCCTGCTTCAATGAAATACCCGGCTGATGTCTACTCAGCTCCATCAGATGCTGATGCATCTTTACTGTTTTCGACAAGATGTCTATATTTTTCTCTTTAGCTCTCATTGCAACTACATCAGTGTCCAACTCAAGGTTTGAAAGTTGCTCATCGATCGCGTCGATTTCATGTTTCAGTTCTTCGACCTCTCGCTCATTGTAGCAATCACCCAGCAATCGGTCATCTGCGTCGAAGAGCTGGCGGTTCAACTCTACCTTCTTATCTTCCAAATTGCACACCTTTGCCCAGGCTACGAACAAGTGCTTTCCCTCTTCGAGAGAGGCTTCTGCTTCAAGGATTGACCGTTTCAACTTCTAATCAGGCTCTCTGTCTTGAGGCGTGAACACGTGCCTATCTATAAAGTATGCGATCAACTTCTTTTCAGCATGGGAGGCAAGATATTGTCCGGGTTTGCCCTGATCCCAGCTTGAGTCTGGTGTGCATGGTAACTTATGGCCAACTATGGATGCGATACAATAAATTTGCTCAATTCAGCTAGGCCAAGTGTTATCATTTAGAGGTAGAGCATTGGTATTCTAACCACTAGTTGCCGATATACGAGCGAACTGATCCCCCCTGTCGAGAATGGCGGCAGTTTTCGTAATATGTGTCACACGGTAGCTGCAAATGGGCCCATAAAATGTTATAACTAGTCATCTCAGATCCAGACTTCCTAAAGCCGTATTTATTGCGTTCGCCCCCCGTAAGTGGTCCAGTATACTTATGCTGATTCTCGGCGTTAACAGGATCTCTGAGTAGGATCACAATATATCGTCTGTCTCTGTGATGCTCGGGTGCACAATCTGCAGTAGCAAGACGAAAACGCCGATACCTCTCTTTTTCGTTTTTGCGAGCCGGCTGTGCCAAGTCCATCGCACAACGACTCTCATGGTCTTTAAGGTGTTTGTTGGCATTAGCGCTTAGCAGCGCTTCTACGTTTTCGATTCGGCACTAAAGCGCTGCTTCCATCAGTGCAGTTCGTCCGTTATTATTGGCCTATTGCATGCAAATTGCCACATACGCATTCTGAGATAGCGAGCAGAATCCTCTTTTGCTCAAAACTGTCGTCGTCTGAAATAACGATAGCTTCGAGATTTCTTGCATCTTTATAAAGATTTAGAGCAGGTGCTGAATTTGGCTCTGCGACCGAGATGTTCATTGCGGAGCGAGAAAGATCACCCAATTCACATTCATCTTGTTCTGGAGAATGTAAAGTCTCATTTCCTTGGACTGTCTGCAAGCCAAAATTCACGAAGCGGGCCCTTCTTTTATCAATCTCATAGCCAACAAGTTCGCTGCTTTCGTCGATAGGAAGTATGAAGTCGTATTCGCCAGCGTGACAGTGCGAAACACGTCTGCCTGGAAGGGCCATACTCTTACACGGGGTCTCTACACGTTAGTAGAGGGAATACTTACCTAGTCTCGGTCCGGGTTAGGGCGAGACTGTGGTGCTGAAGTAAACCGTGGGGTAGTTGTCTGGCGATTCGGATAGGAGTAAAGTTATAGTTAACCTTGGTAAGACAAACCAATTCTATTGAATAGAATAACTAAGTATCAATCCGTGTAAGAGAAGAACTTATGAGAAGTTCATCACAACGAATGTAATAATGAAATCCTACACATTCTTATACCCATTGCCTTTGGTTTTCGTCCTCCCTGGCTTCCCTGGGAAGCATTCTTTCGTGGGGGGTTTGGAAGGACGTGGCATCCCTTATCCTCATGGCATCCCGTCCTTGGCGAGATGTCTCTTCTTGGCGAGATGCCAAGTCACCTGAGCATCGCCTCGCGATGGTCATTACCTTCTGACGTGGACGTGGTTGGCCTTCAACCTCGTCGTCCCTTGTCAAGGAGAGAATCCTTCTTGTTACTTGCAACACACACTATGGCGATGTATCTCTTCGCAGTAAGGACATTCAACGTGAACATTCGATGCATCCCAATAAAGCACACCGATTTTCGGACGGGGTGATAAGTTAGAAGACATGCTCCGTTTGATGAGAAAGAGAAAGTGAAGGGAATAGAGTGGCTGTAACTTTCTTTTCCTATGCTCGTCTGCTATGGAAACGGCCAATGGTATGAATGCAATGGCCGATAGCAACGATTGCGGTGCAGAAGTGGACGAACCTGGGTCGTACAGTAATTAGCGATTGTGGGTTCACCCTTACACGTAGCATGAGAAGTCAGCTGCAGGGTAATCGACGTGATTGGCCCATCCTCAATCTCATGATCACCAGGCTTTTGGAACACTACTTGCAGAAATGAAGCTGCAATTGCTAATCATTGTACATAGTTATGTATTGCTCTCCGTAATTGCCTATCATATCGCTTATAAAAGCTGACCTGATCTTTAGGTGAGCCTGATTGTGATTATGCAAGGTGATTACTGTATCGCAGGAAGCGGGGTTGCCTATTCTTGGCTACGCACTAGGTAGTATGACCGTCACATTGTTCTGCTGAAGTTGTGCGGGGAAAAGTAGGGTATGCCCTTATCCCTGCTCGCACCTGGTTAATGCGCCTCAACACGAAGTTCCAAATAAAAGAGCTAGAACTTGTAGAAAAAAGCTAACGTTAATTTTTTACAAACATTATATTATTAAATGGAGCCTACTACAACCGAAGCTCGAGAGCCGTCGTCTCAGGTCTGTTTAGACATCGCGATCGATTACAGAATTCTTGCAACATTAAAGCTACTACATACACTAAGAGAACGTTTAAATAGCAGACATTTACGAATAATACAAGAGTTAGGTTATAGCTTACGACGTGGCGCACAGACTATCCCTAATAATAAGATAGCCACAGCAGCGTACTTAGCTAAGCCTCACACGAAAGATAGTATCTACTTTATCCTATAACAGCCAGCTAACCACCATCCGTACCACCTAGGTGCGGACTTAGTCATAGAGTTATCACCTACACTTCGAGCCCTTCTTATAGAAACTTAGCCAATCGTATTCTATAGTGCACCTAGCCCTACTATCTTAGACAGATTGCCATTTATTAGGTCTTACAAAAAGCTTAATCTTAATATTAAGCGTTACATCTAAGAGCGAACCTTTGCGATAATTAAGGCGAAATGTCTAGATGTTATTGTATACATATAGCGCTACAAGCGGAAAAACGGTATAGTGCAAAAAGACGGAACGGGGAATATAGCTGCTATAGAAGGTTTTAGGATTAGCTAAGTGTTTAAACACCCTACTTATATAATAGCATTAAGCCATAAAATTATGCGCGTTAACGCCTTCTATCTAAGTTTCGCTATAAACTATAACCCTAATCTAAGCTGCCTAAGACAGTTACTTATTCTAGAAGTAGCGCAAGCGTGCGGTGTGTACCATAGAGACTAGCTAAATAAGAGGTAGATAGATAAGTTGCGAGAGCGTTACAAAAGCATCACCTAAGAAAGATTAAGAGCTTAAGAGATGTAAGCATATTATTACTATACATTCTGCGTTACTAAGATGCCGTTTAGAGACTTGCCTTAGCTCGCTATTAAGTACAAACGAAATTTAGAGTCAATCGCAGCTTTCGTTAAATTATAGATCGAAATCTCACACAGCCATAATCCTACAATTTAATATTAGTACCTTATTAGAAAGAACGTTACAGAATTATTAAACAATACAAGTCTCTACATAAGGGCCATACATTATATAGAGGAAAGTATTAATCCTAATAATATAGACAAGACTAGTTTAGAAGCTATCGAAAATTCAAGTAGATACACTATAGGCTTCGTTTACTAGCTAGTTAAAGTTCTCCTAAGTAGTTCAGAACTAGATTAAAACACTAGTATAGATTATATCGGTCTGTATAGTAAATCTATTATTAATACTTACTTTAGAGCGAGATAACAAAATCACAGCGTTACAGCTGCGAAAGTATACAGGATTTTAGAAAAGCTATATCAGGAAATAAACTCCTCTTTTACTATAGGGCAAGTATACCCTAAACGAACTTTTCATTTTACGTTATATAAATAGAGCAAGATCTTACTCTCGACAGCTCTTAATTTTAAAAAGCTACTAAGCGAACTTGCGCCTCTTTCCGAGGATGAATTTTAAAGCGATATAAATAGGATTGCAAATTTTCTCAATATATTATGTCTAGATAAGACATAGTTAGCTAGTTTTCTAGTTTATTTAGATACGTAGCCTATCTATAGTATATAATAGAGCAAGGGTCGATCTTAATTTTTATTTTACAATTAACTGTAATTTATAAGATAGAGTTCTAGGATATATCGTAATTTTGTGCGCCACAAAAGTGCAATCGTCATAATAGCTAATTAGTTCGATAAAGCTGTGCCTACCAAAATACTAGCAGCGCTAACGCTAAGCTCTATTCACTACTTAGGCAGGAAGCTTGTCTATAGTTATTCGACTATTTGCGAATATAAACTGTCATAATACCTACATCAGGTTGGCATTATTATCTATTAACGAAGGCTCCTAATTAATATGTTTGCTCCAGACACGGTTGTGTGTAGGCATCGACACATCCTAGTTAATACGTATCAATTTCTAGCAACTAGTTATAACTAGTAGAGGACGAGTAAGTCATAGCCTTCGAATAGAGCTAAATGGAGCCAACGCCTCCTTCTCTCCTAGAAAAAATAAACCAACCTAGTAATGATAGAACAATACTGTGTCTATGATAGAAAGTTCAGTTTAAAGATATAGAAGCCCGTTGCCTCAAGATACCTTCATACTAGTTATCTACAATATATAGCCTCTAGTTAGAGCGGTAATTCCTATAATAAGGATAATAATAGCTAGATCTAGAAGACGTAATAGCGTTCTAATGTTTAGAGTAATTCGGACATCTATACTTAGTTCAGTCCTACTTTTTATCTAAACTCTTTTTGCCTGCCTAGAGCTAAACTAAATCTAAAGCGAAGCTAACAGTTTCTCCTAATATATCGCAAAACCCCTACTTCTACAAGAGCTCTGTAATGTACTCGTATACAATATTAACTATTAGCTTTTAGAGCGCTTAGTCGTTTAGTAGGGTAGAGCTATATACTTCCGCAACAGCGTGCGGGAAGTCGTCTATATTCTAGCAGGTTTTAACTAATTCTTTAAATTTTTAGCTAGCAATAGACTTTAACGCTAGAATATCATACTTGTCTACTATACTATATACTTTAACGTTAAATACTATCAGTAAAGTAACATCAGCCACGCTCCCGCTAGCATTATAGTTAAATAAGTACAAGAACCAAAGCATCGCTTCGACAGCGGAGACATCGTTATCGTTTAGAGGGACAATTCTCTCTACTAACTCCTACAATCGCATTGTTAGAACGTCCTTCCAATAGTCATAACACGTACCTTCCACTTCCCTTAGAAAGTATTCAAGAAAAACTTCAATTAGGCAGAGAGCACAATTTTATAGATTCAAAACTCCTTTCCAGCACATTTTATAGTGCCATCGGACAGTGTTGGGGAGTCATAATACCTTCAAGGTGTTAAAAGAGACGTAATTGCTTGGATAATCAAAATAATGCGATACTCACTCTTGAAGATTAAGCAGTAAAGTTTCGAAAGGTTGGTTCATCTGCATTTTGGTTAATGTATGATAACAAGATGTCTGACTTGAGGGCTCCTATAGAATACAATACGTGAAAGATCTACGTGCCAAGTAATCATAGAGCCTTAATCAGGTATAATTTTGGTCAGATCCAGCCGTCCGACTTGGCAAATGCAATGCGAGTTGGCGAAGCGCAGGTTAAAAAATGAAGCTGGAACTTCGATGGAAGTTGAATTTCATGATACTGCTTCCTAGAAGTCTTTCGCACGGGTGGGTACAGGATGATAGTAGCTTTGAGTTTGAGAGATTTGTTGTTCCATTGTCTGCAGCCCTAGTAGCGATGGGACATGGCAACATGTATACTAATTAATGCGTTAGTCTTTTGCAGCTGCTCCGGAATGGCTTGTTGCCAAGTCAACCAGAGCGCCTCGACGCTGCCTCCAATTTACCTGACCCACTATTTATCAGGTATTTAGTCAGAACGAGAGAGGCTGACCGCGGCAGGACTAGATCGTGATTGTAAGAACTTTGAAGGATCCGCCGGCTAAGCGCACGATACGAACAGTGCAGCAGTGGCGCGACTGCTTACCAATCAGCAGCTTACGCTTCCCAAGTGGCCATATGCGCAAAATCAAGTGACAGAGTTTCCCACATATGTACGCCATAGCGCAAACGAGGGTAGGCTACATAATGCATGTACTGCAAGCAGCTGTGCGGGCGAGCGTTAAAGGACTAGGGTCCTCCCGTGGCCCGCGCATGTGCCAAGTCTGCAATGATTGTTCCTCGCTAGCGGATTGCATTCTGGACTTGACGTATCACAGTCGTCTAAATAAGAGCCAATGCAACGACTAGTGCCGCTACAGCAATGATATTCAGTTGGATCTTACTTACACTGCACTAACCAAGATACATTGTAAAGGTTGCACAAGGATTGGTTCAATAGTCTCCTCGCCAATAAAGGTTCACATGTGAATCGTAGCTCGCAGCCGAACCAACTTCAAATCACCAGATTCTGACGTTACGCTTGATTTGGCCGATCGCGGTGTGGTGTTCTGGTATGCACGAAGGGCCTCATAGCGTACGTCACCATGGTCGAAGGTTTGCATCCGCTGAGAGGCTTACCTCGCTCGCCGCAGAACAAGAAAGCGGCTGTCAAGACACTCAGTGGACACAGCACAGCAATACGTACATATAGTGCTGATGCTTTGGACATTTTGTTCGGGGTTATACAATCGGGCGCAGCTTCACTCCGCTAAAACCCTAATCCACTCACTACATTGGAACACTACAAGACAGCGATAGCTTGACCAGAGCCCCCATCCCTTCACAGCTGCAAACACAGTCCTTGATCTCATCAACGTACTCGCTACTTCCGATCGAAGATGTCCATCATGCCCTTAACTCCTAGAGATTGTGCAACGCTCTGGAACCAAGTTCCGCTAAACCCCCTACTACGTCAGTAGAACTCCTCGGCCGACTCCGAAACCTTGACTGCCAACACGTCCGGGAAGCTGCCCTTGCTCTCGAGGATCGAACCGGTGCCTAAGATTAGAAAACCTCGATCAATCAGGTAAAGGGCCTTCACTCTGACAAATGCACCATCAATCACTATCCCCCACCCACCGAAACAAGGAACCGATTCTTCGAAGTATCTGACATCCCGGTATTTGCAGATATCGGGGATTATAAGCGCTTCCAGAGCTCTCTCTTCGTGTTCTTCTAGTCCGAAGACGCTCCTCTCCTACATTAATACGAACTCGCGCTACGGCGCGTACTCTTATCCTTCAAGAACCCTGACACCCTCGGAGCCTCCCGAGGATGGGATGTCATCCCATTCATTAGTGATGACTGAACCACCACGTATACGGCCGTCGTACCTTTCTTTGACTCTAAATTCCAGTCTGTAACAATCGAGGAAGGCATATGCGAGGAAGACGCCCGATATACTAGACGCCATCATCCAGCTTGCATGAATACAAAAACACTCGATAGCTTGGACGCTTGACAACTTCTAGCAACGAGCGCATCGGCAACAACGAACAAGGATGGAGGGATACATCAGATAAGCCAATGTGAAAAGCCACACACAATTGTTGTCCTCCCTACAGGTGGCGGCAAGAGTCTTCTTTTCATGATGTCTGCCTGTCTCTTAAGCCCCGGCACAACTATTGTTATTGTACCGTTTTGTTAGTTACTTCGGAACCTAAAGAATCGGTCAGCAGAGGCCGATATTCAAGCTATTAAGTGGCTGCCTGGTATCATGGATGTTTTGACGATCATAACAAGCGGGAAAATCTCAGGCATTAGAGGTTGGTACTGAGGCGGTCAACCGGGCATATGAGGGTGTTGGCGATCGTGTTGAGATGACCCAAAGCCCGGGTGGTCGAGAAGCGGGGGGCTGAGCTTACGTTACGCCTATGACTGCTCGTGGTTCTAGCGTGCCAATGCAAGCCGAGATAGCGCTGTCATAACCTATACGCAACAAGGGATGCTGCAAGCCATCGCAGCACGGCTCGAGCATGACGAGATACCGGAAGCCGATTCTGCAAGCGAGTGTACCATCTCTAGGTAAGGTCTAATGAAAACAACTGCATGAGAGTGTATTGTCCTAGGACTAGACAACGACTGTACAGAGGCTAAGAGAGTTTAGGTACTAGAGGTGGTGCAAGCGAGTGTACATCCTGGCGAAGACGACTGTTTAGATTCGAAATATTGCGCCGTTGTGTAGATAAGTTTGCGATCTAGACGCGTGAGAGAGATAGCTATCTTGACCTCTAAACGCGACCGCGACCGCGAAGCGATATCTCTACTAACTAAGCTACTAGTACTACTAAAGAAGTGCGCAAGAAATACTATCGAGCAAAATAAATACTACTATAGGTAACTATTATAGCTAGACCTATTAGCTAATAACTCTAATACTATCTAGATTAAAAGTAGCTAACCTATCTATTAAGCTAGAAAGAGTACTACTACTAATAAAGATCTACTTACCGCGTTAACTAAGATTATCTAGCAGTAGAGTAAAACGATCTAGAACCTTAAACGCAAAATAAGAGAGATTAGAAAGAATTAGTAAGCTATTATTAACTATAATATAAAACTTATTAACAAGATTACTAAGTTAAAAACACGCGTTAATAACCTTATAGCAATAACCTCTAGTACGCGTACCTAGACTAAGGTAGCGTCTATAGGCGCACCTATAAGACTAAACGCTATAGCTACGCCGCTAGTAAGCTAGCAGCACACTAATAGAACTAATCTCGCTTCTATTAACGTGTCTAGCGTTACTATAGACATCTCTAGAGTAGATAGTAAAAATAGTAGATTATTAGTAGGAATAGTTAGAGAAGCCGTTAAAAAAGAGATACATATAATAGAGAACTAAGAAAACTAGCGATACTAGACAGTTACTATTAACTACGCGACCTAGAGCTAGATTAAGATCGCGTGTAGAGATAAAGATAAGTACTAGCTAGTTAAGAGAGTAGTAGAAAAGATTAGCGTAGACTCGCGCGTACTACGCGATAAACTCTATCTAGTTAAGATTAATAATATTAAGAAAATAGTAGTATTAGACGAGAAAAATAAGATTAGAGTAAAAGTAGTAGAAGCTTATAATAAAGAGAATAGAACAATAGTTACTAAGATTATCTAGCTTAGTAAGAGAGATATTCTAAAGGCGTATATATCTATAGTAGTATACGTAACTAAGAAAAGTAACGTAAAGAGGCTTATTATAAAAGACTTCTTCTATATAGATAGAGAGTCTAGTATAATAAGCGTATTTAAGCAGTAACTACGGCTAGAGTAGTACTATAACTACTAGGAGCTTAGCCACAAAGCGTATTAGTACTAAAAAGCATAGAGATATAGAAGATACGCGAAAGATAGCCACTACTATAAGAGCTATAGTAAAGTAGTAATAAAGTGCGTACTATATAGAGGACTATACGAGTTATTTAGTAGAAACTATTAGATACTATACCTACCTTAATATAAATAAAGTATTTTATATAATCTAGCTTAATATAAGAAAGTAGAGTAAAGTATATAATAGCTTAATAAATAATAAAGAGTTATAAAACGTGTTAGTAGTAGCTATCTAGAAGCTATATACACGGAGAATCTAGGATTAGCTACTAACAACGCCCATGCTCTACCATAAGTAGACTAAGATAGTACTATTAATCTAGCGAGAAGGAAGGTAGCTAATATAGAGCATGTTATAGGTAAATAGAGAGGTAGAGGTAGAATAGATACAGGTAGAGTCGCTAAACTTAATAGTAGCGATTATCTAGCTATACGAGCGTTAGGTATTAGTAGTATTAGTATATATACTAGAAGAAGACTTATATATATTATAAGATATATATAAAAAGATAGATAGAGTAATTATAAAGGTAAGATAAAGAGCTAGCACAATAGTAGATATAGTACTAGCTAGAGACTTTAATTAGTATAACTAGCTATAGAGAGAAGAGGATGTAACGCTAGTTAGATAGGGCGAGATAGACCTAATTATTAATCTAATAATAGAATACGCGCTTAGTAGTCTACTCTTATAGAGTACTAAGACGTAGTAGTGCGGAGGCTATAAGACAACAATTAATCTAGTATTAGCGTCTAAAAAGCTAGCAGACACAGTGCTAAGATACGCTACTTATAATACTAAGTACGGCTCTAACTACTAAATAATTAAGATAATCTTTAATAGCTCTATACTAGTACTATAGTAGTAAGAGTAGCTTCTACTTAAGAACGTACTATAGAAAGTAATTAACGATAGAATCGCTAGAACATTTAGTAGAACCCTACTAGCGGGCACGACGTAGTAGAGAACTAATAGACTAATAGTAGTAGTGCTAGAGATAGTATATATACTAATACCTAGGGCTAAGCTGTTACTATACGTAAAGAGATAGTAGACGTAGAATCTAATATAGCTACGCCGCATCTACACGCACTAGAAGAACTAAGCGAGAGCCGCAAGACAGTTAGGTATTGCTAGGCTAGACTTAGAGGAAATAGTAAAAGAAGTATTAAAGTAGTACTATAATACTATTTAATAGTAGAAAAGAAAATACTAGAATAACTTCCTAGTAGATAATAATAATATCTAGAACGCGGCTAAGTACTTAAAAACAGGTAATAAGACATTTAGAACAGTCCTAGCGCTTTATAGAATAGATAGTACGACTACGAGCGACTATAAAGAATAAGCTAAGAAGCTACTTAGTATCTTCTTCTCTCTACTTCCTAGTAGTATTAATAACGAGAGAGCTAAGCTATAGAGAGCACTTATAGTAATACTAACTATTACGCTTAAAGAGGTAGAAAGATAGTTATACGCCGCTAAATTATAGAAAGTACCTAAAGACAACAGACTACCTATTATAGTATAGAAGTAGGTCTAGCTAGTAATAAAAGACTATATACTTGCGCTATTCTAATAGTCGCTAGAGAAGAGAGTATTACCTAGCTAATAGAGGCACGCCTAGATTATACTACTTAAGAAGCTAGGCAAGAAAAACTATACTATTATAAAAGTATAGAGACTAATCTTACTATTAGCTACGCTAGATAAAGTATTAGAGTTAGTAGTAGTAGAGAGAATCTTATATATAGTAGAGACCTATAGGCTTCTACCTACTAACTACTTTAGAGCGCGCAAGTAGCGATTAGCTAAATAAGCACTAGTACTACTCTAAGAGTAGATTTATACTACGTAGCAAGACTACTAGATAATTAGCCTAATTAGCTTTAATATTAAGAGGGCGTATAATAAAGTATATAAGAAAAGACTACTATAGAGAATAAAAGTATAAGGTATACTATAGAAGCTGCTAAGGTAGATAAAGGCATTCTACTTAGAGCGCACAGCTTTAATTCTAGTTAATAGGCAGACTACTAAAGTTTAAGAACTCCTATAAGTAGGTCTACTATAAGAGTCGCTACTATTACTAATTCTATTTCTCTTCTTTAACGCTAATCTTATATAGCGACCTATTAACACGTATAAAGGCGCGATCGCGTTTATTAATAACTTTACTACGTAGGTTATAAGCCTAATAGCGTAAAGTAATAGAGAAGGTATTAACGCTATTATCTAAGACGTACTAGACTAGAAATAGAGAAGTAGAGCGACGTTTAAAGTAGATAAGATAGCTATTATCTACTTTACGCGCAAGGTATACAAGAGTGCTACTAAGCCCTTTATTATTAAGAGGTAGAGCGTATCGTCTAAAGACTACGTTAAAATACTTAGCGTGCTTATAGACGCTAGGCTAAAGTACTATAAGTATATTATAAGAGTAGCCGCAAAGAGACTAGAAGTAGTATTAGAGCTTAGAAGGCTGCGAGAGCTCTTACCTATAGTAGTACGATAGCTATTTATAGCAATAGTCGCGCTAATAGTAGACTACGCGTTAAACGTGTAGATATATATCTATAAAAATAAGCTAGTAAGACCTATTAATAGAGTACAAAGAATAGACGTATAAGTAATTATAGGGACGTTTCTTATAGTAGCGACGTAGATAGTAGAGGTAAAGGCGTATATCCTAAGTATATAAGAGTAGTTCTAGAAGTAGACTATTAAGCTATAGACTAATATCTATACGCTACTTAAGATAAACCTACTACGAAGAAACACATTACGGATACGAAAGTTTAGAAAATAGTACTACTCGCTACTATTCTAGATAGTAGAAGCGCTTAAGAACATAGAAATAGAGTAGATAGAGACGATCTAGCTATACGTCCTAGTACTATAGGAAAAGAGAGTATAGACTATAGTTAAGAACGTAGCATAGAAACTTAAGAGAAACTAGGTAGTACGTATTGCTATAAGTAGCTTAGCGTAGAATAGAGTAGTTAGAATAGAAGACGTAATTAGTATATAGAAGAGCGAAAAGTAATCTTTCTCTATTATACTAGACAAGAGAAAGAAACAAAATTCTTATGCGGTAGAGCTAGTAGCAATAGCTAAGGCGCTAAGTAGACTACTAAAGCTAAGATTTCGCAATATTACGCTAATAATAAGAAATAAAGCCGCTATACTTACGCTTAGAAGCCCGCAGTAGTAGTCTAGATAAAGCTATATTAGCTAGTTCTATAGAGCTATATAGATACTAAGAAAAGATAGTAATATAGTAATAGTGTTATAGCTACCTATAAGTAAAAACTACGAGCTCGCAAGTCTCGCTAAGTAAGAGGTAAAGATAGCAACAAGACTAACTACTAGGCTATAGACATAGCTTTCTAGAATGTAGTTAACTACGCATAACATAGTACGTAAGCAAGATATAGCTAAGAAGATACTAGTAGACGTAAAAGTATACTCTAAATAAATTAATATAGCACTACTAGGAAAGTATACGCGGCAACTCTACGACGGGCTTTCGTAGAAAGAGAGTAGCATACTTGCCTAGCTTAGAATAGGTATAGTATAGCTAAATACGTATTAATACTAAATTAAAGCTTTAGCGATAGACTAATACAAATGCAGATAGATAGTAGAGATAGTAGAATACTTTCTATTCTATTATTAAAAGTAGACGACATAGTAGATAGAAATACTATAGTATACGTAGATAAGTAGAGAAAATATGTTATTCTACTTAGGTGGTAAAGCAGCAATAGACAACGCAAAATAGGCGCTAGACATAGACGCAGTGCGAGCGACGATACGATTTGTAATAGCAATATAGAGACTTAATACAAACTAATATCTAACTACTAATTAAACCTAGCTACTAATATAAACTTATTAGTAGCCTCGCGCAACTAGTAGTAGACAGCGCTTTAGCCGCTAAAGATAGAACGTTAAATACTTAGAGAATCTCTTAGAGATACTAACTCTAAGCTAGTCTGCTACTAGTAATACTAACCTACAAGTACTTAATAAGGAACGATCGTAGATAGAGAAGAGGCGTGTCTAGATATTAAGTAAGGGCTTAGATTTAGACGATAAGCTATATAAAGAAGTAGGCCAAGAAAGACATATAGGCTAAGGAGACCAAGACGTAGCATAAGAAGTGTAAAGTTAGACTAGCGTTAGTAGCTCTTTCGGCTCGGCCGCCGGGCGTAAATAAATTGTGTGTACTATCTCTAAATGAGCTATTAAAATTACTATTTCAGCTTAGAGGCGAAAGAGTGCCCCAAACCGAGCTCGTTCGTGCTCGATAGCGGTGCAAAAATAATTCATGTTCGATGGCCCGGTTTGTGGTGCAAAGTCTGGATATCCGTACTGTCCGCTGCGACACAATGCTTGGTTGTATTACTGCTGACGATCATATCGTAGCAGTATATAATCAGATCATCCACGACCGACATTATTACTCCATAACCAAATAGTAGACGTATGTATTACACTCTCATGCAGTTGCAGCTTCCGGTTTCTGTCAGCATGCGACCTTTGATCTTACGCTAAGCCTCTATCACCCAGTGGTAATCTTGCTCAAATAGTACTAGTTTCTATCAGTGAGATAATGGCTTAGTCTTCTTTCAAGCTCTCAGACCAATCAATGCATCAGATCTAATTACACAGTTTAAATGTTTTTGGACAAGCGCATATCGGGCGGGTCCATGTACCCTGTGGGATGATCACTAAGTGATGTGCTCGAGGCGGAAGCTGCAAGTGCACGAGAGTGTAAACGCTAGATGAGGCGGGAAAACAGCGCATCCGCTGCAGGGTCGCTGTTGGTGTGTGCACCAACTTGGTGTTCACTTGGAACATAGCCCACGCAAAGGACCCGGCCAGAGTCAACACTGACCATAACAGCACCCACAATAGCGTCGCAGGCCAAGCCATGCAGTCGAGCCAGATATCTAATGCCACCCTGTAGCCACAATCCTGCACCTACACTTGGGCGCGATCTTAAGGGTACTGTTACGCTGGCTATTATAGTTTTCCTAATAACGTCTCTAGATGTATAGCCAGCTTCGACAACGACGAAGGCGCTAGAACTAGAAGTAGTAGGTAAGTCTATTTCTTTTGTACTATAAATATATACTTGATAGAAAGCACCTATGTCGACTAAGATAACGTTGTTCTAAACATAGTAGCCGCTATGTCTACTGCTAATAATACTTAAGCCGACCGCGTATCTGAGGGCCTACTAGACACACAACTAAATGTGATAGATTTCCGTTAGTCTGCAAATTGCCGCTAGTCGACGCAGACGAGCCTCCCAATTCTTAATCTACCTATCTGTTATAACTACTGGCAACTGCGCCGTAAGCTCTAATACTTTTGTCGCATGCTGATTAAAGGCTACTATAATATCTAGCGCGCGGAATAAGAGATAACCTAGATACGCGTTCTTATAACAACCCAAATCTCAACACACCTTCTACTACTAAATTTAGACAGTCTTTTGCACCTCTTTATCGTGCATTACGAAACCTACGATAAAGGCAGTGAAGTCGTCTAGAACATGATCTTTATCTACCACCCTAACAACTCTAGTCAGGAAGGCAGCAGATTAGTGGCATACTAGGCTATTAAGGTATAAGTTTTCGTCACGATAGAAAACTAACACTATTCTGCCTCTTATCTCTCTAAGCATTTCTAGCGCCTGCTCTATAGCTTTTCGTTTCGATTAGATACTGTACATGCTGTAGTAAAAGAGAATCACGTATCCCCTGTCTTCGTTAATTACGTTACTACTACTACCGCTTTTCATGTTTTGCTATAGATCAAATAGCAAACGATGAATTATTAGTGGCCTTTCTAGGCAAGAGAATCGTAACCCTATTGTGGTATTGACTGAAAGCTATCCTTCTAGGCTTACTACAAATAATTAATTAGGCTTAAAAGCTTTATATCGCTAGATTTTTCTTCTCTAATAATTAGGGAGACCGCCGAGCACACTCTTAGGCCTAGGTCTAATTTCGAGAGTAGAGATCTAGAGCCTCGAGTTAAATAGTGATGCCAGGACCTAAGTTAGCCGTGGGATAATGAAATCTTGATAACCTGTTAAACCCTGCACTAAGATTCTAAAGCTGTTGTTATACTGTATATCTGATAATGTCTGCTTTAAAGGCGTTATGTTTACGCCTGTCTTTAACTAAAGGGCGCTTTTTAAATCTTAGAGAGTTGCTATCTTGTTCGTTTCTAGAACGCTTAAGGTAGAGTACTAAAGACAGTGGCGTTAGTCTATACTAGTTAATTAACGAGAAATCTACACTCGCATGCACTTACAGGCTCTAGTTGTTGTTAGTAGGCGACCTTTAATGCCGCATTAAACCTCTATTGCCTAGCGATAACTTTATCTAGATACTACTCGCTGCTTTTAGCAATGCTATAAGCTAATTATCTACTAAGATGCTAGTCTAATTAAAGTCTAATACTTGTCGGGCATATGTTTCCGTACAAACGCACACTAGGCGGGCCGATGTGCCGCCTACGATAAAATGTAGGTAGCACGCAGAAAGCGGAAACTGCAAGTATATGTACGTGTACATATCCGTGATTTAGTGTCCTTCACGCCTTATTAATACATCACTACCATGTGTCACCTTCTAGATAGAGTTTAGTCTTCGTAGGGGCGACATGCGCGAACTGTAGGCTGGCTTTCTTCTCCTTGTCACAGCTTTGAAGGAAAGTAGCGGTGTTGCACGCATTTATATTAGTCATCTATAGCTATGGAACTATTATGTGGTGCTCGTCCCACGTCTGGCCGGTTCATGCCGTGAGCAAAAAGCACTGAGTGGATGACTGTCAATGCAGCTACGTATATGTGAGCGCGTCCAGCACCTACAACCTCTGCCTACATCTGCTGGGTATTTCGCCAAGATTGCAGAATCGCAGTGCGCCAATGGGTGTTGATTCGCTTTGTGAAGAATCTGAGTCGCAGCAAAATCTCATTGCCGACGGACTCCAGCTGCGCTCTTATATATCCAGCTGAGTACTCCGTACCTTCGCTGATAATTGAGCTATCAAACAGGATCTTTCTTTATAACAGCACGCAGTTATCTCTTTACGGTTCTTTTTGAATAGTACAGGAAGCATTTTTATTCAACAATTTATCCAACATATCACGTCCTTATACAGATTTATACTTCATGAATTCGGAATGGAACAGGCGTATGTCTGTTTCGAAGCAAGAGCCTAATGGTGCGTGGAGCAATCCATTGGAATTTGAAGCTTGGATGCAAGGCAAATTGCCGGGAAGCGGATCAGGTGTGGTGAATATGGGTGATTGACATGATTTGGACAAAGGGGCAGGGAACGGAAACAACAAAACAGCCGACCGCATGGCGTAACGCTCAGATCCAGAACAAAGTAATGGGTAGTCGGACATGGCAACGGAGATAGGAGATCTAAGGCATACGGCTGTTTGCACAACACGAGCGATTTAGTAACGTCACGCAGCAGGTTCCACCTCATGGCTGAACCGTTCATTCAAGTAATTGAGGAGAAGGTGGCGGTTCTAGGCGTTCCTGCCGTTGCTTTTTTTTCGTGAAAGAGATCATAGTTTAGTTGTAACTATGGTCCCAAAAGGATGCAATCGATTTTGTCTCACTAACAACACAGGCTGACCGAAGCGCTTTTGTACACAACTGCGGCGAGCACATATTAAGTGGCCTTAGCTTACAATTACATCTTCGAAACATAGTTACCACCTTGACTTCATCTTCTTCTGCTCCGAGATCAATATTTCCAATTAGGAGGAACGAACGTTTTGTAGCGGCAGAAGCCGTTAAAGACTCAGTTGTAGTGATGTTGAGATGTAGCTGGCTAGCTCTTCATTACAGATAGGCATCTACAGAGCATTGTCGACTGAGCTTCTCGACGACAGCGTTTCAATTATATACTCTTAGAAAGCTGTTAGCCACATGCTGGATCGATTCTGAGCGTGGTTTACATCACTGGTAGTTGATTACATGAGATGTGCTGCTAACGTTTGATATCAGCCCTGCTCAAATCGTGTTGTGAGGAAGTACCGATCTTTGACGATTTTAAAACGCGTGGGACGGTCGAGGTGCGGGAGTTTTGCCTAGGTTCTGTGTAAATATGTACATATTTTTCACACGGATTGTATTTGCTACCCCGCACAAAGGCAGCACGTTGTTAGTAGTTAGGAGGTTTTTACTTCTAACTTACATGCATTCGCATAGGTTATTTAATTAAAATCTCGCTAATGTTAGTAGTCGTGTTGAGTACTACCTTAACAAATAGCTAGCCGCATTATTATCGTGTTTGCTAACAATGTGTTACTACTCTTCCCGCGCCTCTATAGCGGCTCTCGTTCTTATGTCTAGATATATGTATAAGCTATACTTCTAAGAGGACCTTTCTACTATAGTAACGTAGTTACTTGCTCTATATCTTAGTACTTATATTAGCTTGATTAGGCACACTAACTTTAGACTAACATCTTCGCTCTAAAAAATTAATCACTGATCGATACAGCCGTTTGTTGTACTATGCAATGCGCATGCTGTTCGATGTGAAGGATAACGCATGGCAAAGCAAAGAAAGCGAGTTTGAAGCATATCACAGCGCAGTAGTCGCACGCATACTCCGAGGGGAAGTGATTGATTCGCTCCAGCCGCATACTGCGGAGGCACGCGAAGTCAATATAGTTCCATAGCAATCCTCACGCCTAAAGAAGATACTTCTTATTGCGTAAAGTGCAATCAAAGACGCTCTTTGTATAGTATGTTGCGGAGCTAGCAGTGTCCAGCTTGCGCTAATGCAGCCATATATCAAGTGCCTAGCTATCTCAGGTAAAGGAGACATGCGCGTATTTGTGCGCAGTCGCAGACCGCACGTAGGCAATAGTGTAAAACTCGTCGAGGTAGCGGACGATTGTAGCGCCATTGCGGACGGTCTACTAGTGGGCAATCATGTGCGATTCGCTAGTAGCAGGCCTCTATTAGCAACTTAGAAAGGAAAAGGGAGAACAGGATTTAGTGTAAAGCCAGAAAGCGCAGGCTCTTCCTTGGATGTGAATGCAGTCTGTAGTGTGGACTAACAGATCTACAAACTGGACAGATAACTATCCCATAATAGTATCAGCCTAAGGCTGCAACAGCCGGGGCAGCGTGTTGCTAAAACGCGGTAAGGAAAGAAATCTGCGTAACAGGCCTAAGCCACGGTTGCTAGAAATCAAAGGCACAGGATTAATCGCGCTCGGGTCGTCTTCACCGGCAAAGAGTAATAATGGCTTAAGACGGCGGATGCCCGTGCTCTCATTGTTAGGCGAGGCGGCAAGGCGATGCTGCACAACGTAACAGGCGTTAGGTGAGCGAGAACTATCTCTTTTGCAGGACAGTACTATGCCGAGATGACTTTGAAAATCAGCCGGTAGTGCGTGTTGCGTAACTAGTTATCGAAATTGATGCCGTAAGCTTAAAGAGTAGTTAACGTGCGGGATCAGTACCGTGCCCCACCACCTCGCGGACGCAACCACCTCGCGGACGCGCGGCCTAGTAACCACCACTACCTTAACACCTTATATCTCTACTACCATAAGTAATATCGAGGCTGCGCTTGCAGCTATTAATACTCTAGAACCTAGAGAATCTTTTACGTATACTAATATAGCAAAAAGATTTAGTATTCCTCGATCTACACTTAGTTAAAGACATAGAGGTTGCTACACCTTACGCGCTAAAAGCTATTAAAAGCAGCAGCTCCTCTACCCACACTAGAAGAAGGCCTTAATAGCCTATATTAATCGACTTATAGAGAGAGGCCTACTACCTACTCAGTTAATAATACGTAATTTTGCGTCGTAAATCGCTAAGAGAGAGGTTAGATTACACTAGGCTAGTCGCTTTATTCAGCGCTATCCTAATCAGCTTATCTCAAAGTAGACAGTAGGCATAGATAACTATCGCCACAAAGCTAATTCTAGAAGTAAGTATAGTCTCTACTTTAGCCTCCTACGCGATAAAATCGATTAATATTACGTCGAGGCGCGTTAGATCTATAATATAGACGAGAAGGGCTTCATGCTTAGTATAGTAAATCGCTTAAGGAGAATCTTTAGTAGAGCCTCGTACAAGAATAGAAAAAGAAGAAGTACTATACAGGATAGCTCCCGCGAGTAGATAACGCTACTAGCCTGTATCTACGCTAATAGATCTTACCTCGAGCCTACCTTAATCTATTAGTTAGCCTTAGAGTCTATACAGGACACCTAGCTACAGGCCCTTAATCTAGATACACATTAGATCTAAGTGTCCTTATTACCTTCTAGCTAGACGAACAATAAGATAGGCCTCGCGTAGCTATAGCAGGTGTTTAATCGCAGTACAAGAGCGAAGGCACGCTCCTTCTACCAATTACTTATCCTTAACAGCTATAGATCTCACCTTACAATAGATTTTATTAATTATTATAATTAGAATAAGATCCTTCTCGCAGTCTATTCTTCTTACTTAACCCACACGCTACAGCCTCTCGACGTTAGCATATTCAAGCCTCTCTTAACAGCGTACTCGAACGAGGTTTCTACCTTTATAGATAGAAGCTAAGGCCTTACTTTAATAAGTAACAGAGACTTCTTCCCTCTCTTCTATTAAGCCTAGCAGGCCTCCTTTAAGGAAACAATGATCCTAAACGCCTTTAAGGCTATAGGCCTCTTACCTTTTAACCTAGAGATAATCCTTCAGCGCTTCTCTATCTCTAATCCTACAAGCGATAGCGACTCCTTAGCCCTCAGTACCTCTAATTAGAGGAAGATAGAGCGTCTGCTACGTCAGGTAGTCGCTAAGCAGGGCAATAGGCAGGTTAAAAGGCTTAGCCAGGTCCTTCACTCAAGTTCTATTCAAAACAGTCTCCTTAAGAAGGAAGTAAGGAAGCTAAGGGAGGCTCTAATTAATAAGAGAACGCGCAGAAAACGAGGCAAGCCTCTACCTCTATAGGAGCCTAAGGAGTATTATAGTAGAGCTGTATTCTAGTCTCTAAGGAAGGTGAAGAAGGCGCGTGATCGCCTGCGACTCTAGAAGGAGGAGTAGGAGCAGCTACAACTCTAAAAAGCTGATACGATGAGGCAACGTGAGGAGATAAAGCAGGCAAAGGCGAGGGAGAAGGAGCAGAGGCGTCAGGCGAGGCTTGTAGTGAGCCTAATAAGGTAGAAGGAGAGGGAGGAGAAGGCTGTTAAAAAGGCCTCGAGGATCGCGGCTCGTAAGGCTACAAAACGACTTCAAAAAGCTATTAAAACTACCTAAAGAGGTAAGAGGAGCAGCTTTAAGACTCCTACAAAAGCTACTCGAAAAAAGAGGCCTATCGCAAGGCCTTAAGGTAATAAGGAGCCTCAGGGAGGTGCAGTAGGATCACCACCTCCAATCTCGCGTCGCGGCCGCGCGATTAGAACTCTATCTCGATTTCTATAGCTATATATATATATTAAGGCCTATTAACCTCACCACTAAAATATATCGTGATAATATCCTTTTAGTGTGGCTCTATAGCCTCGTTTTTGAGGTAGTTTTGGTAAGGCCGCGCGTCCGTGAGGTGGTTGCGTCCGCGAGGTGGTGGGGCACGGTAAGCTGCGCGGATTAGTAAGCTGCGCACCCCACCTAACCTGACGCGACTGTCTGCGCAATTGATCCACAACAACGCAATAAAATAAGATAAAATTAAGAGATATAATTTAGTATCTAGTCTTACACGTAGTACGAGTATGTCCTTAAATATAGCACTTCGTACACGTCGGCGGCGCGCGCTAACGTCGCTCGCTAGCCTAGCTCTAATCACTGCTTATAACCACCCTTTCTACCTCTGTAGTAAGCTACTAAGCCTATCGCACCTAGAGAGCTCTACTAGAAGCAATATATTAACGCTACTAGTCTTGCCTTCGGCATTAACGCTAGTAGGCTGTACGTAGCTTCTTATTCTCCTCTAGAAGTATTATTACTAATTACATTACAAGCTAAGCACTCTTTACAAGCTAGCGTATAGCAACGCTTATTAGACTATCTAATTACCGGCGTAGTCGCTCTTTAAGATAGAGTACCTACTACTAAAGCTATACTACTATATATGGCGTTTCTATCTGCGTTATAGCACTACTACCTACATTTATCTATAGTAGAGATAGCGTCTAGACGACTATTAGCGATAATAGAACACGCTCTAGATAGAGAGAGACAAGGCCTATTACTTAAAAGCCTACCTAGATATTCTGCTAAGTAAAAACTATCTATCAGATCCGTATATAGACTGCAAGAAAGTCTACTTTGTCAATATAGTAGACGCCTTAACAGGCGAGCTCCTCAACCTCACGTCCGTACGCGCGCTTAAGTAGGGAGAAGCAGCTTATATTAAGCGGCTAGAGGAGATACGACGTGTGAGGCGGCATATAGAGAGTAATAATCTTATTATTAGTATAGTACTAATCGAACTCTGGCGTTACGTGGCTACTATAGCTATCTAGAATAAAAAGTCGATAGACTCTAGCTATACGAGCGGCTATATGCTAATTAAAGTGCTTTACCCACTCTACACTAAGCTTATCTATCGTCTAGCCGTTATCTAAGACGCTAATAGTCCAGTCGAGTAGAAGCCCATCATACTAGCTAGCCTAGTAGACTTTACTAGATAGTATCATGAACAGTAGAAGACACTAGCCTAACGCGCTGACGCACTCGATAGCTATTACCTACTCGCGATTGCCTAGCTAGACGACGACTGCTCTATCTACTCTATCGGCGCTAGTAACTACTTTTAACGTCCTAGCGACGCCTATAGCGAATCTAGTCTTATTAAAGTTATAGATATCTTAATCTAGAATGCTATACGTCTAACGCGTCTCCTCTACTAGCTTAAACTAGGCTATAATTGCGATAGGATCCTCGTAGGAGGCGCGCTAACTATGTAACCTTCTAGTCTACTTTATCTAAAGCTCTAGCTAGCTTTAGATAAATCGCGATACCCACTTCTTACCTATAGGTAGTAGAGGTAGATCTTAACCACGCGTAGTAAGTAGAGCGTCTACTATTCGTCATACGTCGATAATACGGGCTAGAAAACTACGCTAATTAAGGTTTAGAATCCACTATATAAGAGACTGCTCTTTAATTGGCGATAGCTTTCGATTAACAGAGACTATCTCTAATTGTGGCTAGGTACTATAGAGACGCGTTCGTAGCGTTAATTCTAGCACATCGTACGCTACTACAAGAGCACGGAGAGATTGTTTTTAGTTACTTTAATACGATACTACAGCAAGACAAAGTCTACCTTCACGAGAAGTCTGTATAGAGCGCTGTTGTCACGGCATTGTAGTAGTTATGGAGAGAGTCGCGTCAGGTTGGGTGGGGTGCGCAGCTTACTGATCCGCGCAGCTTACCCGTAGTTGGTCATAGCTTGCAACAGGTCACTGCCTGCAACACCCCCTGCATCATCAACCCCCCCACCTCCCCACTTCAACACGTGATAACTCCACCACCATAACAGCTATCGACAAAGCGATTGCGGCAATCGATTCGCAGGGTCTAGAAGGTGAATTGTCGTAACGTGCAGCTACAAAAAAATTTGGCGTTAAGCTGTCGACGTTAACGCGTCGACACCATGCGCAGACTAGCTCCTATGCGACTGCCGCACAAAAACGTCAATTACTCACCCCACAACAAGAGGCTAAGCTTGTAAAATACATAATAAAACGCTTAGAGAACAATCTCCTACGTACTAAAGCTATAATAAAAAAATTACGCCACCTGTATTACAAAATAGGAGCCTTCTAACAGCTAGATTACCAGATTTCTGCGTAGGAATCGGGACACTCTCACCACCAAAAACACCACTAGGATCGATTCAGTCCGTACAAAAGCTAACAGTGAGGCCAGCTATCGATTGTACTTTAACCTTATTCACTCTAAAATCGATTAGTACAACGTGTTGCCGCATAATATCTACAATATAGATAAGAAGAGGTTCTTACTTTAGATAGTAAAAAGATCCAAAAGGGTGTTTTTAAAACAACTTTAGGAGCAAAAGAAGATTACAGTAGCCTTGCAAGATAGTAACCGCGAGTGGATAACGACTTTAGCTTATATTTGTGCTAATAGGAGCTTAATAGACCCAGCTGTTATCTTTAAAGGAAGGAGCGGTCTTCACGACAGCTAGGTTTGTGATCTTAAAGTAGGAAAATACCAGATATTTTGTGCTACAAGTAAGTCAGGGTAGAGTAACAATTAGCTAGCACTTGCCTAGGTCGAACAAGTCTTTGATCGTCTTACAAAAGCTAAGGCAAAGCGAGATTTCCAACTCCTTCTCCTCGACGGACATAGTAGCCACGTAACCCCTGACTTTATCGACTACTGCGATCGCCACCAAATTCTACTTGCAATCTTTCCCCCTCACGCTACTCACAGCCTCCAACCACTCGACGTGGTGTTGTACAAGCCCCTATCCTCGGCGTACTCAAATAAGATCACTAACCTCCTCCACCGTAGTCAGGGGCTACGTAGCGTGCAGAAAAGTGACTTTATACGCCTATTTTAGCAGGCTTATAAACAGACTTTCACATCCAACAATATATTAAGCAGTTTTCGAAGTACTAGAATACATCCGCCAGATCCCGAAGTTATACTCAAACGCTTCAAAATCTCAACACCACGACCAGGTATCAATCTAGAACTTGGACACAATAGTAATAGAGATACATAGAGACAGCTCTCCAATTTATTTAATGCTGCAGTGCCAGATAAGTCGACTCTTGCAGCAAGAAAGCTTAACCAGGCCCTTCACTCACTCTAGGTCCAAAATAAGCTTCTTCACCATAAAAACGAGAAGTTACGCAGTAAGATAACCACCAAAAAACGGCCAAAAAAGCATCATAAGGTTCTAGATCTGCAGTAGCACGAAGAGTATCAAAGTACGGCAGTGATCTAGAGTCCCAGATCGATCTGGGAGGCCCGCCACCAAGATCTCGTCAGACAACAAGAAGAATAGTCAGAAAAGCTAGAAAAACAAAAAAGAAAAGAAATAAAACAAGCTAATTCGATCCTACGCAAAAATCTAGCAGATACAGCAAAGAAGTTGCGAGAAAATAAGAAGTTACAGCGTAAGAAGGACAGGCAGGCAAGGGCTGCGAAAACCGCAGCCGCTCGCGCTCAAAAAGCTCAAGAACGCGCCGCTGCAACCGCAAAAACATTTCAGGATAGACAGGATAAAGCTAAAAGAAAAGCTTCACGGTCTCAAAATTAAAATCCAACAAAGCGTCGTCGTGTTGTGGGTAGTCAAAGTGGTGGTGTCGGCACTAAGTCGACCGCCAAGCCTCCCACTAAAACCACCACGCGCGGCCGCAACGTCAGACTGCCAAAGAAATTCGAGTAGATAGAATTATTTTAGTACTCTATTAGACTACTCCACTAAAAAATCTCGCGATAAAAGCTTTTGTGTGGGGCTCTGCAGCTTCAATTTTGGTGATAGATTGATTTTGGTGGGGTGTTGCAGGCAGTGACCTGTTGCAAGCTATGACCAACTACGGTATGACCAACTACGGTAGTATACGCCACCCACATAGCTGGCGTACGATCTGTTGTTATAGTACCCTCACGATACTTAGAGCTAATATCTTAAAGTATCTATTCCTACTTTATTAAGGCCTTAGTATTGTAGTTATTATCGTTAGCGTTTATGTGTTACTAGCGCGCAACATTACGCTACGTTATAATACCGCCCGCTATACGCTTAGTATATTTACAGCTAAAGTTCTGTATAGTTAGGAAGATACGTCTCTATTTATTAAAAATAATTATAGCCTCACGAAGTCGTTTCGTAGCTATTTCTACCTTAAGACGAGCAAGATTATTAACCTGGCGCTACTACACCATCTGCCGCGCGTCTTTAGCGTATATTACGCCACCTTTACTCTCTACAATCCGCTTCTTACAACGTCTTCGCTCCTTCTTAGTAAGGATAGTAGTCTTAGTTCTGTACAGCTCACGCTTAAAGCCCTCGGCGTTACAGACAAGAGCTAAGACGCCACGAAGGTAACGGATTACATTAGCCGCGACCTAACAAGAGAGATGTTAATAGGTTATAGCGCGAACAAACAGCTCTTATAACTTGATCTATCGTACTGTTTTTAGTATATACTAAGTAGCGTCGCCAGACTTAGGATTCTCAGGATCTAGTATTACACCTTGTGGTTAAGGCCGCTGCACTAGCTGTGCCGTCTCTAGGTCGATCTTAACACGGTAAAAGCGTCGCATAGGCGCTCGAGATAGCGATAAGATAAGCAGAGACGGCGAGAATATATTAAGAAGTGTACTAGCGCGCTATACAAGCGGTAGTAGTAGTATAGCTAAGCAGTTACTATTACTAGAGTAGCAACTTTCTTAGGTGCGAAAATGCGCTAACACGATGTTAGGTTTATACGGCATTATGCCTATACGGCGCTAACCTAAGTAGATTATAGACTTTATAAACGTTAAGCACTAGGTCTCTACTATTATAGCCATAAAGTTGGCCTTGTTAATATCGCGCGAGCCTATACGAGAGACGTACTTAAGCGTCTTACCATAATACCACTTAAGCGGTTAAAAGCAACCTACATCTAGAGACTAGATAAGATAGGTTATATAAGGTGGGAGGGCAAAGAGCTATATCTTATTATCTTCAGTAAACTGACAAAACTACTTCGTATAGTAAGATTTATGCCCATCTATTAGTAATAAGCGCCAAGCTCTATAGCGACTACGGCTTATCACCTTATTAAAATATTAAATCTAGACATACGCAAGTTTGTCGTTGCTATATCCACTATCAGACACGCCTACAAGATACCTATTAGGTAGATCCACGATCTAATGCTCCATCATAGTAGCAGCTTTAATAATAATAAGAGGTGGAATAACCTCGCCTATAGCCTAGATACACTTAACAAGAGTAATAAGCTTGCGATTATTAGCGTTATAGATAAAGACTGTACGTCCATTTTTAGTATATAAGTACTACTCTTTTATAACACTAATACGGCAGCCTATCTTATCTATATTATATATATCTTTAGGCAAGATACCGCGCTCGTCAATAAGATTTTTAAGCCTAGTATACTAGTCAAGGAGCGCTGCTAGCTCCTAGGCAAGCTTACGCTATACCTCAATTAACTTTACCTTTACACGTCTATATTTTAGGTGCCTTGCGAGCCATCGTCATAACTAAAGCGTGCTAATCTTAAGTACAACTTCATCTAGTCCTATATACGCATCCTTAAGAAGTAAGTTTACCTATTACTTAACTAGTCTACGATAAATACTAAAGCTAATATTATCGATAGTATTAAGATACCACTTAAGAGCAAAATCTTAAGACTCGTTAAGCTAGTATAAAGCAGGTAGCTTAGCGCGATCATAGCGATTTAGAAGTCTAAGATAGGCGCGTCGCAGGCGCTAATATAGCAAGTTATAGGTAGTTATATAGCTTTTAATATTAGGTTAATAGAGTAGGCGTAACGCTTTAGCGTACTCTTACAACGCCACCACCTCTTCTTTATATACAGACTTTCCCTTATTAACCTTAGGCATAGTAAAAACGATATACGTAGTTAAGTTTATTTAATTATACGTTATTATAGTAGATATACGTACTAAAAGCTACGTATTATCATTAAGATAATCATTATCGTTAAGGTGATAGGCCCGTGCTCCGCACGGGCAATTTCATTGAAATTCTGCTACAGCAGCCGTTGGGCCCGAGTAAGTATTTCAAGCTTGAACTAGCAAAATTACAGGCTTAACTATAGGTTGCGTTCTTTAGTGTTTCGTATTCACTATCAAAGCTAAATTGCTTAGACACCCCTGCTCTATCGCAAACGGCATGATTAATAAAATGTTCGGAAGCTTTCCATAATACTAGATTAACTGAAAGATATAGCTTCTATCTTGTATCGCGTGCAACCTTTATCTAGGTGTGCTCCGAGTTGTTCCGGCCTGCTGCAACTCTCGTTCGCTTTTCGCGAGAGTACTTCGCGTGCTGACACAGTAGGTTTCGAAAAATTAGCGGCCTGCAATGTACAGTGCACTATACCAAAGCAGCCCAAGCTGTGGTGCATGCTTCTCGAAACTTCTCAGGCTCACGTCTTATAGCTATTCTTATAGCCTGAATATGCAAGGTCGTCGTAGGCCGCTCGCTCGATACTCGTCGCCGCCACTAACTTATACCGACCTAGAGAAGAGAGCGCGGCGGTGGATAGCGACAAGAAAGACTCACGAGGCAAAAGAGAGTAGAAAATAAATAGAATTCATCTTTATGGCACTACAAAGAAACAGCTGCTCTGTTAACTATAGATTGCCAAAGCTTTGACATAATTAGCAATAGTTATACAGTCTATATATCTGTGCGCATCCCTATTCCTCTCTCATAGATAGAGACAACAAAGAAACAAGGTGTAGAAAAGAAGAACAAATGCTTGATTGTTAGAAACATTGAAGATTAATCCTACAACTCCATACTCTTCCAGACCCAACACCTATACCTACAAGAGTCCCGTGCACCGCCGAGCAAGATGGGCGATACTCTGATGGTATCCACAACATGTTGTTGCCGGCATGCATGATCCATGTGTTGTCTGAGCTAACACCTGTGCCCTGATATGATGGGCGCTCGGGTTCTGCAGTATCTTTCATGCTAGAAACTTCTGAGCTGCAAACAACGATAGTCCCTATTTCAGTATAAAGACAACAGCTAGTGGAGTCAAAAGAAAAGTCATGAAGTATCTTGCCAACGTAGAGTGTCTGCAGGCACGCGCCGCTGTGCGCATCCCAGATCTTGACGGTCCGGTCATAAGATGCCGACGCCAGCTGGGCCGAATCGTGCGAGAAGGCCACTGAGCTGACCCAATTACTATGACCCTCAAGCGTGTGCAGACACGCACCGCTGCGCGCATCCCAGATCTTGACAGTGCTGTCGCCTGACGCCGACGCCAGCTTGGCTGAGTTGTGCGAGAAGGCCACTGAGTTCATATAACGGCTATGGCCTTCGAGCGTCTGCAAACATGCACCGCTGCGCGCATCCCAGATTTTGATGGTGCTGTCGCCTGACGCCGACGCCAGCTTGGCCGAGTCGTGCGAGAAGGCCACTGAACTGACCGATTTGCTATGGCCTTCGAGCGTCTGCAGACACGCACTCCAGCCGTCGCTCATAGCTGGCTTAATGACAATTCCTTTGGGCTCTTCGTGCTGAAATAGTCGCCTAACTAGACTCTCTGCCGGACTGAACAGCAGCGCAGATGCATATGTTTGAAGAGGGAAGCTCTCGATTGCCCCTTTGTGATACATAATGAATCGATGTGCGTCTTGGACAAGCTGAGTAAGTCTATCCCAGTCCTGCAGCTCCTACGTGTGTTAGTGTAAAGAGTACACTAGAGAGACATGCAGATTCTGTGTAACATACCTGCACTAGTGACCACAGTCTTTGCATCAAGACAACACCTTTCTCTACACTCTTGTACAGACTAAGGCTTTCTAGCCAGTAGAGATACCTCTCTCTTAGAAACTTATCGACAACGTTAACGACTTGCAGGTGGCTAACGCTATCTTTCCAGTACTTAGGTTTCGAGTCGTATAGATGATCGATCCAGTAGACGCACGGGTAGCGTGACGCTGCTAATGGGTCTGGATCAGGTGGGTTAACGTTCTCGATAGGAGCATCTAGCGCTTCTAGGCTATACATGTCCCTATGCATTATCCTAGACAGAATCGCCAGTAATTCTAAAAACATCGCATGATGGACGTCTTCGGCTCTATTTAGAAAAATCCTAGTAGACGCCTTTGCAAAGAGGAAGTCCTTTGCAGACTGATGCACAAAGTATACAGTGTCTTCTCGCAACGTAAGAAACGATCCACAGAGGCCGATAATTTCCCGCACTGAATCTAGGTCGTCGACTAGGTCCTCAAGCTGCTCGACGAGCGCAGCTAATTCACAGATTGTAACAGGTTAATACAGGACCGCAGTTGAACCTAGTACCTACAGGCAGATCTCGGCGCTGTCAGACTCGCTTATCTAGTGCATTATCCGCTCATATAAAGCGTCTAGCCCTGGCGGAAATAAGACTAGCTTCTTTATCACGTTCTACTTATATATTAGTTTAAGGTCTTGACACACTAACGCAACCTAGAGGAAGGTGTCGTTCGCGTTTAACATTAAGTGCTAGAGCACTGCTTGTCGCGTTTCTGCCTTGTATTGCTTTTCCTGCGCCAACTAATCCACCCTTCGCTAGATAAAGATGTTAACCGCTGAGGCAACTAACTTCGCGTTCAGCTCAAGGCTCAGTCTCGCTTTGTGCCCTGCCTGCTCTAGCTGTGCTTCGATGTCTAGCCAGTTCCGGCTAGAAACAACCCACTTAACACGGGAGGACGTGAACGACTGCTTTGCAATAAACTCCAGCAGCTTTGGTAAATTAGTAACGCACTCATCTAACGCGTCGATGACAAAGTATGTTGTGTTCAGGTTCGGATCTTGTAACACATCTATCCATATCTTTGCCAAGGCGACCCAGGCATTCGCGTCTTCAAACAAGGCTTTGCCTGCGTTATCATGCTTCCTGCGGACGTGCGATATAAGTTGCGGTTGCTGCTTCACGAGCATGTACAATAGCTCTCGTAGCACAGCCGTGGCGCTGTTAATACGTAAGTCGGTCGCTTAGCAGAAGAAGTATAACAGAAGCACAGTTCTAGGCATCAAACTTTGTAGTTCGTCGATAATGCCGCAGAGCAGCATCGTCTTGCCTTTACTAGGATCACCTTTTATCTATAGCAGTCGGCTGTGCGAGTCGCGTTGCTATTGCTGGAAAGTAGTGTTGCTAAGAACCTAGCGGTACGAGTCCGCCAGCAGCCCACCCTTCGTATCCTTAATGCGCTTCTTGTCGTTATGAGGATCTGTGATGTGCATATCTTGAACGCATCTTTCCAGCTTCTGGATCTCGTCCATCAGACGTCCAAACGCGCTCGCCGCCCCTTCACTATAGGCTGGCGCTATCGCAACACCAAAGATGCCTGCCAATGAATACTATGCATCTTCGTCCCGTTTGGTTTTCCTGTCTCCCTTCCACCGCAGCCGCTCGTTGACGTCGAAGTGGGAAAGAGGAGCTCCGTCGAGTGCTTCGTGTGGGATACCAGTAATTTTGTGGATTAACATCTTCAGCGATATTTTGTCACTAAGCTTCTCTCCTTCCTGAGAAAAGAACTGGACTATGCTCGGGGCAAGAAGCTCTTGGAGCGTCCAACCACGTGTGAACCATCGACTTGACTTGAAAGAAGGCTCCCAAGTAAACCTAAGAAGCATACTACTAGCTGTCTGCTTCTTCGTCGACACATCTGAAAGGTATACATAGCATTTCGTCGCATTTTGGTACTAACGAAACATAGACTGGATAGCCTGGGATAGCTTAGCCTTGTTAGACTTATCGATGCAACATGTGTCAATCCAAAAGTATTGTAAATTGTCTTGCCGTGCTTGTTCTCCGCAGAAGAGAATCTTCTGGTAGCCCAGCTTAGTCTTGCTATCGCCTGTTCCGAGGTCTGCGAAGGTCACCTCGTCCCCATCTGCTCCCCAGGTGTGTGAAAGTATTGCGTAGGGAGGTACGGCGCCATCGTTGAAGCTATAGAGACTAAGCTCTCCGCTTTTGCTGTACTGCAAGAGCCGCATGGGTTTATGTAGGTATGTGGTAGGCGCATGCGATGAACAGGACGCGAAAGGCTAACTAGCCCCACCACCTCGTGCACGCGACCACCTCGTGCACGCGCGGCCTCACCAAAACCACCTGAAAAACGAGGCTATAGAGCCACACCAAAAGGTTATTATCGCGATATATTTTAGAGGTGAGGTTAATAGGCCTTGATATATATATATAGCTATAGAAATCGAGATAGAGTTCTAATCGCGCGGCCGCGACGCGAGGTTAGAGGTGGTGATCCTACTGCACCTCCCTGAGGCTCCTCATCACCTTAAGGCCTCGCGATAGGCCTCTTTTTTCGAGTAGCCTTTGTAGGAGCCTTAAGGCTGCTCCTCTTACCCCTTTAGGTAGTTTTAATAGCTTTTTGAAGTCGTTTTGCAGCCCTGCGAGCCGCGATCCTTAAGGCCTTTTCAATAGCCTTCTCCTCCCTCTCCTTCTGCCTCATTAGGCTTACTGCAAGCCTCGCCTGACGCCTCTGCTCCTTCTCTATCGCCCTCGCCTGCTTTGTCTCCTCGCGTTGCCTTATCGTATCAGCTTTTTAGAGCTGTAGCTGCTCCTGCTCCTCCTCCTAGAGTCGCAGGCGATCGCGAGCCTCCTTCACCTTCCTTAGAGACCAGAATACAGCTCCACCACGATAATCCTCAGCCTCCTGCAGAGGTAGAGGCTTACCCCGTTTCCTGCGCGTCCTCTCATTAATCAGAGCCTCCCTCAGTCTCCTTATCTCCTCCTTAAGGAGACTATTTTGAACAGAACTTGAGTAAAGGACCTGGCTGAGCCTTTTAACCTGCCTATCGCCCTGATCAGCGACTACCCAACGCAGCAGACGCTCTATCTTCCTCTAATTAGAGACACTAAGAGCTAAGGAGTTACTATCACTCGTAGGATTAGAAATAGAGAAGCGCTAAAGGATTACTTCTAGGTTTAAAGGCGATATCCCTGTAGCCTTAAAGGCGTTTAGAATTGTTATTTCCTTAAAAGAGGTCTACTAGGCCTAGTAGAAGAGGGGGAAGAAGTCCCTCTTACTTATTAAGGTGAGGCCTTAACTTCTAACGTATCTGTATAGCGAGCCGCTCAGTATAGCGAACCGCTCACTGTGCCAAGACCCCATCAACTTCACGACTATTACACAACTATTACAGCACAACAATAGCAGTAAATTGAAATCGTAATAAGCTATTCTACTCGAAATCGTCTTCTATATCTTGCTTGCATGTCCGCGTATTATGCCCTACCTCGCCGCAGCGTCTACAGTGCCTTT
>JAODYB010000061.1:0-13966 GCA_026262435.1 Curvularia spicifera
GCAGTCCACGGTCTCGGCGCCCATCCCGACGACAGCTGGTGCAAGAATGCCGGCACGGCAGAAGAGCCGCAATGGCGCAACTGGCTCATCGAGGACGACATGCTGCCAGCGGTAGCGCCTAACGCACGCATCATGCGATACGGATATGAGTCGCAGTGGTTTGGCCAGGAGGCGATGCAGCAGAGCGCGTCGACTGTGGCTGAGCGGCTGCTAAGAGCGTTGAAGCGACAGAGAAAGGTGTGAGCATGTGCTTGCTAGGCGTCGCGTATGCGCTGACTGTGCCAGGATGTTCCGTTTCGTCCGCTGGTGTTTGTAGCGCACTGCTTTGGCGGGCTAGTCGTGCTTAAGGCAAGTGGATAGATAGATGGACGAGACAAAGACAGCTGTCGCTAAACGTTTCTGCAGGCACTCCTAGAAGCCGAGCAGTACCCAAAAGAATGGCCTGGAGTGTTTTCATCCACGACCGGCCTAGTCTTCTTCGGCACGCCCTTTCGAGGCGCCGAGGGCATGAATCAGATGGAGATGCTCGAGGCAGCGCGGCGTGAGTACCACGACGACCAGGTGCAGCCTGCCACGCTTGAGGTGCTGCAGCCAGGGAATGCATACCTGCAGGACTTGGTCGACAGCTTCTTAAAGAAGATGCGCGATCAGACAAATAAGACTCAGGTCGCATGCTTCTTCGAGCTCAAGTCGAGCAACGTAGGGAGGATTGTAGGCAAGCAGGATCGGACTGTAAGTTAGACAGACACTGCATTTCATACTTATGCTAAGAACAGGTGTAGCGATTCGTGGTTAGCTAGCACGCTGGGTGTCTTGATCTCTCTGAGTCGACGAGCAAGTTCTCGCTGTCGCGGACGCACTTCGACATGAACAAGTTCGCAGATGCTGAAGAGGAAGACTTTCAGACGGTGGCAGAGGTATTTCAGGGCATGGTTGAGGCATCTCCTAGGCTAATGGTGGCCCGCTCTCAATGTAACTATGCATAACGGTAGTCCCTGCAACATCAAACAAGATGGGCTAAGCGTGCTAGGTGTGAGCAAGCACAAGATTGACTTCAGTCTCCGAGGCGTGCCCGTTGTGAACCAGTTTGTCGCCCGAGACGCAGAGATGCAAGCGCTCGAGAAGGCTCTTGTCAAGGCCTCACCCACTACAAGTTGTCGTCGGAAGGTCGTGGTTGTCCATGGCCTTGGTGGCATCGGCAAGACGCAGCTGGCGGTGGAGTTTGCGCGAAAGCACCAAGGCCAGTTCAGCGCAGTGTTCTGGCTGGACGGGTCGTCCGAAGCCAGCCTGAAGCAGTCGTTTGTCGACATGGTGCAGAGACTACCACGCGGCGAGCTGACGGCTGACGGGGTGCAGATGCTCAGCCAGGCCGCCGTCGAGGCTGACGTGGCGGTGCGCGAGTGTCAGCAGTGGCTGTCCATGCGTTCTAACTCTCACTGGCTGCTGATCATAGACAACGTCGACCGCGACCACCGCGACCGAGACGACGTGCAGGCATACGACGTGAAGGCGTACTTCCCAGATGCAGACCACGGGTCAGTTCTTATCACGAGTCGACTGGCTAGTCTCCAGCGGCTCGGGTCTGGCGTCAAGGTGGGAACAGTGGCGGCAGAGCAATCCCGTGCTATTCTCGAGAACAATGCTGGGCGAGCGATCAAAGGTACAAGAGAGGCTCTACCTTTTAAAAGGATACACTGTAACTAATACAGCTTAAATAGACGCCGACGTGGTGATTGAGCTTCTCCACGGGCTCCCACTCGCCCTCACGCAAGCTGGATCGTACATGCGCGAGACGAATGTGTCGGCGGCTACGTATGCGAAGCACTATGACAGTACGTGGGATCGTCTGATGAAGTACGAGGACCGTTTTTCGCTTAACGAGTATGGCAATCGCAGCGTGTTGACCACCTGGACTATATCGTACGAGCAGGTACAGAGACAGAGCGAAGAGGCTGCTTGTCTGCTGAAGCTGTGGGGGTTCTTAGACAGCGGAGAGGTGTGGTACGAGCTTATAGCAGCATGCAAGGACTTAGACGTAGAGACAGATGTCCCAACGTGGCTGCTAGAGATCGCTGAGGATGAGTTAGAGTTTGCTGAAGCAATGGGTCTGTTGTCGCGCTACTTGCTTGTAGAGGGCAAAGAAGGCATAGACAGCTACTCAATGCACGCGGTGCTGCATCGATGGTGTGGTCACCAGGGCAATGATGAGGAGCGGCAGGCGTTGGGTTGCTTAGCAGCAGAGCTGGTGGCATCAAGCGTGCCTTTTGAGTCAGACGCAGAGTTCTGGAGAAAACGAAAGAGGACTATGGCCCATGCTCTTTGTGTAAGTGAATGGATAGTGAGTGGTAATAGGTTGGGTAAAGAAGGGCCTGTCGAGGCGTTGATACAGCCAGGATCGTTTCATAGTCTTGGGTATCTGCTTAGCGATGAGGACAGGCAGCGAGCGGAGCAGATGTACCAGCATGCGCTAGCTGGATACGAGAGGGCAGAGGGGCCTGAGCATACTTTAACACTCGACACCGTCAACAACTTGGGCGCTCTCTACGCGGACCTAGGCAGGCTAGAAGACGCAGAACAGATGTTCCAGCGGGCACTGGCTGGAAAGGAGAAGGCATGGGGACCAGACCACACCGAGACACTCGACACCGTCCATAACTTAGGTTCTCTTTACAAAGCCCTAGGCAAGCTCGACCAAGCTAAGCAGATGTACGACCGTGCGCTAGCTAGATACGAGAAGGCATGGGGGCCAGACCATACTAAGACACTTGGAACTGTCCATAACTTAGGCAATCTCTATAAAGACCTAGGAAAGTTCGAGCAAGCCGAGCAGATGTACCAGCGAGCGCTAGCTGGAAGGGAGAAGGCCTGGGGACCAGACCATACCGAGACACTCTCTACGGTCAATAGCTTAGGCCTTCTCTACGCAGACCTAGGCAAGCTCGAGCAAGCGGAGCAGATGTACCAGCGGGCGCTAGCTGGAAAGGAGAAGACATGGGGGCCAGACCATACATCAACACTCGGAACTGTCTATAACTTAGGTTCTCTTTACAAAGCCCTAGGCAAGCTTAAACAAGCCGAGCAGATGTACCAGCGAGCGCTAGCTGGAAGAGAGAAGGCATGGGGACCAGACCATACCGAGACACTCTCTACGGTCAATAGCTTAGGCCTTCTCTACAAAGACCTAGGCAAGTTCGAGCAAGCTGAGCAGATGTACCAACGGGCGCTAGCTGGAAGGGAGAAGGCCTGGGGACCAGACCACACCAAGACACTCTCTACGGTCAATAGCTTGGGCCGTCTTTACGAATACCTAGGCAAGCTTGAACAAGCCGAGCAGATGTACCAGCGAGCCCTAGCTGGATACGAGAAGGCATGGGGGCCAGACCATACCAAGACACTCGACACCGTTAATAGCTTGGGCCTTCTCTACGCAGACCTAGGCAAGCTCAAGCAAGCGGAGCACATGTACCAGCGTGCCCTAGACGGTTATGTGAGAGCTGTCCATCCAGATAACCTTCTTACTTACGTCCCAGCGCTGAACAATATGTGGGCCTTTGCTTGTCTGCGCGAAAACCAGGGTCGTGTAGAGGATGCTCGACACTGGTACATGCAAGCTCTGCTAGGCTATGAGAAGACTTTTGGGCAGAACCATGAGAAGTGCCAGGCCTTGCGTGACGATCTAGATGCTCTAGCAGTTGAGGAAGAGGAGGAAGAGGAGGAAGAGGAGGAAGAGGAGCTAGACGCCTCTATCAAAAGGGTGTTGGTTCACAGCCATGCCTCTCCACAAATCGAGGTTGACTTTAGATCATCACCAACTCAGCCCACTTCCAGGCGAAAGAGGCTACTGAGAAAGCTTGGGTGGAAGTAGGGGTAAAGCAAGACTTAGTAGTAGCGGGTACAGTAACAATAATATAGGCTTAAGCACTAGGTAGAAGTCCGTATAAGTGATGTAAGACCATCATAAACGCTGAAACCAGTCCACCAGCAAGTGCGCTAGCAACAACAGCTAGTACGTTGCAACCTAGAGATATGAGTCACGTGTCGGCGCTAGGAGCGCCTAGTCGAGTACATGAGTTGACGTTAGAGTGAGAACGAGCACGAAACGATATCTGCTAGCGGCTCTACATAGTTAACCGATTCTATTCGTAGACGTTCTAAAGTAGCGCTAAAGTGTAGGCTGATCAGGTATAGCGCGGTATACAATACATATGACCTGTGTTTTATTCTAGCTTACATGCACACGCTAAACCATCACGCTAGCTTGCATTATCCTTGGCATAGTATGCTCTGCGCGGAGAAACTCACGGAAGGGATTATCTTTATAGCCGAATATGTCCTATATGCAGGAGAATGTTCTCTAACTATCAATCTATCGTCGTACTACCCCGAGCATGAAAAAGATCCTCATCGCTATAGTGATGCAGGGGTGTAGAGAAAGAGAGGTTGCAGACGCTGCGCATGCAAGGACGAATAGCACAACCAAAACAATTGTATTTTTTATACTACCTACTCGTTAGTGGAATAATAGTGTCTAGAGAGAAACGCCACGCTAAGTGCAGCTTGATAAGCATAGAGGGAAAGAGAATACAAGGTTGAACAGCAAATCCATCTCGGTGAGGGGGGTTTCTCGGTTATGCGGGATGCACGTTAGCACTGAAGATTGCATCGGACTTGAGAGAGGGATAGCCTGTCATCACCGTATAGAAATAAGGAAACTCGTTTCTGCACATCAAAAAAGCTAGCATTCTGAACTACCAGCCCGTCTCGTAAAGGAGCGTATCCTCGTGCCTAGGAACGCACCTTTCACTGGGTTTCAAACAGTAATGCTAGCGAACTCAACAAAGTTACGAGGTAAAATCATGCTAGTTTTGAGCCTTTACCGAAGAGTCATGATCCAAGGCTGGGATGTAACTGTCAGCATTATGTCGTACCACTGATCCTAAATCACTTGTGATCAGCTAGCAGCAATGGACTAGCCGAAAGACTGCAGCGGACTGTAGCTTTACTGAACTATTGTAGGTCATTAGTCCTGACATTTGGTTGTTCGTCTTACGTAAACTAGACATACGACGAGTTGACGTCCGTACTTTACACTCTCATGCATTTGCTTTGCACACGCGGCTTACTTGTCATCCCACGCGGGACATGGATCCGCCTGGCATACGCTTATCTGGAAAAGTCTTAGGCTCTATAGATATGACATCTTGATTGGTCTGAGCGTCTAAAAGCATATCGACCCATGGCATTGCTAGTAGAAACTAGTACTATCTGGGTAAGATCACTACTAAGCGATAGAGGCTTAGCGTGGGATTAAAGGCCGTCTGCTCATAGAAACCGGAAGCTGCAAGTGCATGAGAGTGTATCACATGGTACCATGGCACAAAACGAACCATCTCTTCTGCAAGAGCATATATAAGATACGAAATACAAGTATATCTATCTGTCACTTGCTGTTTTTAATGGCTTCGTACTGGTACTGCAAAGACAGTTCGCAAGGGTGGGGCTGATTTGTAGCGAACTATGCCTGAGATCATCGTGCTTACCATTCACGTTCTAGCGTGAGTGAAAAGATGAACATGTTCATCATCTAAAAATACGAGCAATGTTTGCGATAGATGAAATGGGGAACAGAAGCTAGGATTTGAAACCTTACTCTCTCGTTTGCATCAGCCAAGACAAACCAGGTTGTCATAAGCACTAACAAAGCTACTACTGGGGATGCACACAGAGTAGTTAGTTAATTTTGCATATTGGCTAGGTTCCATTATGAGATGATGGTGCATAACAAAGCTTAGTCAAATTCCGTGCCATTTCAAACTGGGCGATCATGGCTCTGCACGCTTTTAGAAGGAACAGTCCCTCGCAATACAGATAAGGGTTGCCTGACTCATAGGAAGAGCTGTATCTTTTATCAGTTTGAGAATACTCCGCTGTCATTCTAGCCAGAGATGCTGCCTTTCATTCTGACCTTTCTTAAACGCTTCGCACGTTCCGAAGCTCCAACCAAGACTGGGACAGCAAAAGTGGATGCACCACACAACTTAATACCAGGTTGTCGCGCCATTGCTCCAGCGATCTGGGAGCATATCTGCCCTTCTACTTCGAACCCATCAGAAGACAGCTCAGCACCATGTCTTATCATGCTCATGGCATGGACCGGTGCCCATGGCCAGCATATTTCCAAATACATCTCAAAATACGCCGCCATTTTTCCAACATCTCGAATCCTCGTTATCACCACTTCAGCAAAGGATATTATTTGGAGAAGTCCAGCAGGGAAGCGTGAGCGCCTTCTCCCAGCAATCAATTACATCTTGAATCTTTATGGGATGCCTCAATCACGCAAAGGCGGTATCTTGCTGCATTTGTTCTCAGAAGGAGGTGCCAACAAAGGTTGCGAACTTGCAATAGCATATCGTGCTGTTACTGGTTCGCAACTCCCTATTTCAGCGATATGCATGGATAGCACACCTGGTCACCCACGCTTCTTGCGGCTCTGCTCCGCCCTAGCAAGATCATTCCCTCCGACGCCTATCCTCAGGAAATTCGCCAAATTAATAGCGGTCGTTGTTTTGGGACTAGTATGGGTTATGTACCACGTTTTCAAGGGGTACGAGAATAACCTTGTTTCTCGCTCGAGGAGAGAGCTTCTTGACCCAGATCTGTTCCCCCTCACAGTTCCCAGATGCTACCTTTATTCGAAGAGAGATACCCTAGTTGCATGGCAAGACATATATGAGCACGCAAGTGAATTAATCAAGCGTAATGGATGTTTAACAGAGGCTATCTTTGAACATTCTGAACACGTTAGTCATGCAAAAGTAGAGCCGGATCGTTATTGGAATACCGTGAGAACGGTCTGGGCGCACAGTCAGAAGGAACATGAAGAGATGGATACAAAACCCAAAGATAGAGACCCAAAACTATCCGATTCTGCCGTTAGAGAAGGTTTTGCTGCAGCTCTGATCCCTTCAATCAGGAGATGGCCTCCAAGAACTGATATCAGCCGGGAGTATGAGAGGTATAGCGCGTTTGTCTAGAAGAAAATATCTGCTGGCACATGCTGTCACTTAGCAAAAACTGAATTTGACCTAATTGCATCAAGCTCATAATTGCAGGTCTGTAATCTGTATTCGGTGATGTTTTGTCTGCACTATCTAGGCTGAATTGTGTAGATTTCCGTGCTCTATTGAAAACAGCATCATCAATCATTGAGAACTTCTCAATGATACTTGCTAAGTCGGACAAATGGCAACGTAACGTAGATGACTAACGGTCAGATAGAATCATGGACTATCATGTCATGATGGGGCGACTCCCTCAGTACTATCTTCCTGTTACATGTCCATGCGCCGTTTGCAACACATTCTATAGTCACTGGGAGATGTTCCTTATCCTCAAACGTGGTGGCATGCCCTGTGGTTGTGGGAAAACAGATTGTGGAGACGCCTATTGCAACAACTGTGGCTTTTAGTCAGCTGTAGAAAACGTTTTTCAGCGATATTGCTAGTCTAAAAATCTCGAAGATCATAGCAAAGAAACACTCTCCCTGATTGCAAAGATGTAACGTTTACTAACATTGATCAATTCGTGATGGGCCACCAATGATAGTTACCTTCTCTCTTCACAGCATCGGAACCCGCCGAGATGTCCTTACCACATGTATTATAGTTTTATGTTTAACATCTAGATAAGTACCTTTGTTATAACGCCGTGGTTCCGTCTACAATCATCGTATAGTTGCAGTATTCATAGAGTAGTTGTTTCCGGGAAGAAAGCTCGAGATGTGCACAACCAATGTCATCAATTGCTAGCCTTTCTATCACAACGCGGCCGATTCACTCAACGTCGAAAAACACCATGGCTCAGATTGCGCCGAACTTAACTTTGCAACCTTCTTTTATAGATAGAACGAGTGTTACACCTTGTTTCTCAGCGCCAACTATCTCAACTCTTTCTTCATCTGGGAGTTTTAGGATCGGAAAATGCTGGAGGAGACGCACGACGGTGTACCCAGCTTGTGTGAGCGCAAAATCCGCTATCGGCATGCTCATTAGTCAAAGGTGCGAAGCTGAAGCCGAGTGTATACTCACCTCCAAGGCATCTTCTTGGTCCACCAAGAAAAGGAAGGTAACCCCACTTGCGATATATAGAGTTACGTTTAAGAGGCATATCTTCATCCCATCGTTCCGGGCGGAATATCTCAGCATCCATACCGTAAAGGTCGGGCCGTCTATGCATGCTATACACACTGAATGCGACAGAGCTACCTTTGGGGATGAGGACTGGGTCTGTCTGGGTAGGCCCGCCGCCTGTGGGGAGCACCGTAGTCCTCAAGGCTGTTCGCGTATTGACAGGAACGGGCGGGTAGAGTCGCAAGGCTATGTAGACTTGTCAGACCCTCTGTTTTTTGAAATTGAATTTGTAGAGCATACTTTCTTGCAGAACCTTCTGAAGATAAGGCATCCTACTAATGTCGTCTCGGTTGAGATGCGAGTGCTCAGCACACGCAATCTCTGCGCGTAACTTTTCCATCACCTGCGGGTGGCGAACAAGCAAGAAACAGTTACTGTTAGTAACAACTGAGAACAATCTGCTTACAATAACTTACAACGTCCAGGAAAGGAGACTAGCCGTTGTGTCTCTCCCTGCAACCAACATGCTGACCGCTTGCGCTCGAAGGGCAGTTCGGTCCGAAGTAGTTTGTGCAAGAGAATTTAAGAAACTGTTTTTCTTCGAATGGTTAAAAATATTGCGATAGATGATTTGATCTATAAAAGAATGTATGTCCCGGCAAGCCTGGCGGAATTCTCTGCTGTCTATTAGCCAATAGACCGCAGCGAGTCTCAGCCTCTTCATGACCCATCGTTGTGCTGTGTCGAATGCAGTCGCAAACGAGTGCTGTTTTCTACCATTTGCGTCTTTTAAACTCTGTGTTGATTCGCCTAGAAGGAAGGCTGTAGTAGTATCTAACGTCAGGCGGAAAAAGAGGGGTTGGAGGTCAATGGTGTCCCCGTGCGTTTCGATTAGCTGTATTAAGTCATTGACAGCAACACGAAATAGTTCAAGGTTCTCGTAACGTCTGTACTGCAGCTGCGGACGCAACAAGTCACGTGAGTGTTTCCAAGCGGGCCCCTCTTGCGTGAAGATACTATCGCCGAACATTGGAAGCGCAATGGGTCCGCGCGAGCCAATCCCAAAGTCTAAAAGAGAAGTTATTTCTTGGAAACTACCATCCTGTAACATACATACCTCTAGAATGGGTGGAGAGGATAGCTTCCAGGTTAACCGGATCTATCGTGCCATATGCTTTGATACCAAGCAACCTTTGCTCTAAAGTGCTTCCCGTCTGCCGGAAATGAAATAAAAATAGCTCCATTAGGCGCGACTCTGACTCTGCTCGAAAGATTTGCACCAGACGATCAAGGCCAAGAGGCCACTGGTTTTGCAGCCGTGGAGCTGGATAGCAACCGTAGCGAGTGCTGATGGCCTGGTCTAACTTGAAGAATTTAGAGGGGTATTTTTAGGTACCTCTCCTCGGCATGCATACTTACTGCTTGTTGCTGGCGTCGAAGCAGGTACCAAGCTGCCGCCCATACGATCAACGTCGCGACGAGTACAATTAATATAGGTGACGTCATGCTTTCAAGTTGATTAAGTTTCAGAGTAAAATCGCATTGACAACTTGAACAAGACATGGCATTCAACATATGCTATGTATAAAATATATGATAGCTCCCATTGCTATATCCCTGTATTTCCTGCAGCACAATTGCCTAGTATGCCGAGTGGTCGCTTTTGCATGTGCTGAGTTACTCACAACGCTGAGAATCAATCATTGAGCAGCTGACTCAGCATTACGTTAAGTACAGCATGCAGAACAAAGCCCTCCGACCATATCAAACAGAATTCATGAGCGCCGAGCTGATGTATGTATGAGACTGGGCGCTAAATAAGGCTCGGAATCATTCCTTATTCATGATTACCTAGGTCTTGCTCAACGCTGCTTGGGCAGATACCGCACACACGACCGACTACATCATCGTGTTTCTAATGTAGAGGCGAGATACTTGAAGAAATTCGTCTACCTGTCGACCCTTATATCAGTGAATATTTGGCGCATCGTGCAGTATCGCTCTTTGTAGATAAATATAGCTGCACGTGCGTCCTAGCTCACTTGTCCTAGTCTCATTCTATCTTAGTCATGTCATTGTCAGCCTCTGCTACGCGGCCCGGGCGGACTATGCATGTCCGGAGTAGGCCAGATATGAAATATGATGGAAGCAGTGAACAGCATACCTGACGCCTGGCGCTTAGCTTATGATTCCTATCGTTGCTCATATTAAATTTAACATCACATACGAGCTGAAAGCATTAATGCCTAGCTCACGATTCTCCAGTAGTTAGTCACGCAGCATCGCATAGATCTTAAAGTTTCGAAGGCGTGTCTCCCATTGTGTGTCTCCGCTGTCAACCTCCCCTGCTGTACACAGACCTTGTGCTTACCTGCTATTTTAAGAGTATGTATTCGTTCTCTAGACCCTGCACACAGCCTGATTGAGAACCCCACAAATAGTTGGTAGAGACGAAAGAAGCCCAATTCTGGAAAGCCCGTTTCTGCAAACCACAATTAAATGAAACGGTTTTCTTTATGCTCAACCGTGAGTACGATAACATTATCTTCCTTTTTTTCGCAATTAGGTATCGTTACCGCAAAACTACAGCCATCATGAACCGAATCTTGTTTCGCGCTAGAAGACTTCAGTCGGACGCCAGGCGAGTCGGCACTCTCAATGACCCTGATTTCATATCTTATATCGGTGATATTGAACCAGATGATGTCGCTTTGCTCTGGAGCACAATTGATGACTTTAACTTTAGACGCAAGCTTTCCGAACGTGTTGATGTTAGCATCGTATCGGATGCATTGGAGATGCTGCGTTATGAACTGAAAGCAGAATTACTGAAATACATGAATAACGAACGACGATTACGGGTAGTAGGGACTTGGTATGCTGGAAAGATCCACGCTGAAATTGGCCGGCTGGAAGTTTGGCAAGACATGGAAGACAAGAACTGGGCGAACCACATCACGGACATACGCATCATGACAGATAGACTGCCTCCGCATTATCCTTCTACTATGGAAAAATGCTCTTTTTGCCTTAAACGCTATTCGTGTTGGCAGAGCATCTGTATTCTTAATTGTCAAAAGCATAGCCTTTGCGAGACACATGATACAACGGAAGGCAATTGCAATATCTGCCACTCCCCGAGCCAAGCTGTACGACTATCTAACAATGTTGGTGGAGACTAGTACATGAGTTTAACCAAAGAAGACAATCACTTCTATAGCAAATAGAACGACTTATAGGGTTAACCACGAGTGCAATAATGAGATTAATCCTTTATACGCATTGATTATAGTCGTGTCAACACCAACGACGAGGTTTGCCTCTGGTGATATTCCATCGCGGTTATCACTAATGGCAGTGTCTTGGCCTGGTGGCAATTATGTGGCCTTAAGCTTCCGCCCTGTGATTAGAATAATCAGGACTCAGCACAGGCCCAAACATCTCCAAATTCACGCACAAACACCCAACGTCAACACTTACAGGCTTATCGCTCCACTACCATAAGTAAATGACTTTAACAAAGCAATTAGAAAGTTCTTATCAGTATCTTCGAGTATGATGCGGCGCTTGAAGAAATTACAAATTACTCCCAAAGGTGCGTAGTTATTAGTGCAGAGAGCAAGGTGTTGCTAAGTCCCGGTTATTTTGGTCACTGTGGCTCCACAGCCATGATTACCTTTTGGCCTGCATCCTGAGTGAGAACCGTCAACCACTCGTTGTCAGCCAGGAAATTATTCTAAATTTCACTTGTAACACTACCCCCCTTCCAGGGTTGTCGTCTCAAATCCTGGCGCATTGTCTTACCCTGCCGCGCGTCGCGGCGTGTTTTGCATAAAGCGTCGGCCAGTGCTGGTTCAATGTGACTGCCTGCTTTCTTCAACCTTCCCAACCGTGACCAAGGTCCTGTCTTCCCGTCGCAATCGTGCCCAGAAGTCAACAGCAAATCTTCGTACCCGACGTGCTTAATTGGACTACGAATCTATGGAGATGGACTTTCGTTGTAAGCGTTGCAAACAGGAGGAACTTCGTTGTTTCGTTGAGATGAATTCCGGTCGTTGTGCTAGCTGTATTTGCGCAACTGCTGAGTGTAGTTTGCTTACTTCCGAGGAGGAGTGGGAGACAGTTCAGCGTGAGCGTCGCAAAATCGAGTTACAAATTGCTCGCCTGAAGTTGCGCCTTGCTCAAAGTAAGGTGGGGCTTTTAGAGCTGAAGGATCGCGAACACTCGTATACCTGTCGAGATCTTGCGTTGTCGGATCTTCAGGACCGTGCGAAAGCGCAAGCCGAGGGGAGTTCAAGCTCTGGTACAGGCGTTCCTGCTATCGAACCAACGCTTTCCTGACCATCGGCTGATTCGGGCTAGTGACAGGTTAATTCTTTCGATCCTCCTTTAATTCGAGAATCTGGTTCTGCCTTCCTCGGATGTATCCCAGTGGTACTTACGTACTAGTGACTTGCAATTCGTCAGATTTCCTCCTAGTTTCCAAGCGTTGTGGCTCTTCGCCCATTCCTGCAGATAGTAGAATAAATTACACGTGGGCGGATATGCCCGATCTAGCCTTGCGAGCACTGTAAACCCCTGCTGAATCGATCTCTAGCATGCTTCATTTACTTGGGTCGTACGGATGACAGCGGATGCACCACCACGCCAGTGGAGGAAAATGCGGGGTATACGTACGCATAACCACGTAATAGCAAGCTAGTTCCATTATTTCTATCATCAGCTTACAGTTTAGGGCCTGTTTGGTGTCGCAGTTTCAGTTCCAGTTCCAGTTCCAGTTGTGGCGCTTTTAGTCACTTTTAGTGGCCAGTTCAACTATACTAAACTTAATCACAAACTTAGAGGCGTGTTTAGCTAGTATCTAATTCTAGAGCCTGCTTAATCATGTAATATAGATCTCACTTACCTTATTAACGTTAGTATATACGTCAGCGTAGACGTTAATAAGGTAGATAAGACCTATCACATAATAAACTAAAACCCACACTAGAGGACTGCAAACTAGAGCTCAAAAGCAACAGTTGCGGACTGCAGTGCTTAATATCTACTTTAAGTAAGAGACAGGGTTAATCTTGCACTAGACGAGGTCTAAATCTTGCCTATTAGCGCTAACAAACCAGCCCCAGATTTAATAAAGCTAAAACTGGGATTTTCCAATCAGTCCGCCAGTTACAGCTACAGCTCCAGTTACTAACTGCTTGCAGGAACTGAAGCTGGAAACTGAAATTGAAACTGCGAAACCAAACAGACCCTTAGAACATTCAGTTGAGAATCAACAGGCCTAGCAAATCGCATGGCGACGAATATCTGTGCTGCAACCAATCAACTCCTCTCAGCCATCTCTGCGTAGGAAATACGATTTATTTCGCGTGATATTAACATCAGACAGGTGTTGAGATCGTGGCGAATTTGCTGACCTTGTGCTCAGCCACAATGTCGGAAGCTTTCATGTCCACCGTATCATTGTCTGTAAATCTAAGGTGTTCTACAAAGCATGCACCGGAGGATTCGAGGTGAGCTAGTGCCATAGCAAAGGATTCCATCCAATGCTAAGACGGTTCTAGGAAGAATTCAAGGGGATTGTTCAGATGAATCATGTGCACTACATAGAATGGAAGAAGATGGTTGAATTCTTCTACAGCTCTGAGTATGATGACTGTCTGCTAGTGGATGCAGACACATCTCTAACTTTAACTTCACGCCAGAATGTTTGCACTTGCAGACCAGTACGACATTCTAGTTTTGAGTAATTTGGCTGCAGAGAAGTATGCTTCAAGGTGCGCCGCATCATGGATACCTCTGGAGCTTCTAGCATCACTCCGGGATGTTTATGA
>JAODYB010000061.1:14052-58701 GCA_026262435.1 Curvularia spicifera
CCCCCCCCGTATCAGACGGCTTCGTGACACGGCCTGCATGGCTATCCGAAAGCATTTGCCAGGAGTGCTCAACAATAAGGAGGTTTTAGAGATGTACGTCAAAATCATCTCCTAGAGTCGTGTAGACGTAATGCGACCAAGTGCTAGGATCAGCGTGGTGCGACCGCCCAAGTCGGCGGGCAATGAAACTCAGCCTTTGACGCTCACTGCATCATTCCGACATGTGCGTTTATTATGTCCCGTCTCTCCACAGTCTCCGCAGTACCTTTTCTTAGATCTTCCCCCTTTACTGCGCGCTTTGTTAGCCGAACCGTCTTGTTCTCGCTTTCTTTTGTATGGTCTACGGCTAGACGCAGCCGTGTCCAACATCTTCCACTGAGCTTCTTGAGGTTCCAGCGAACTCCGCAAACCTAAAATGTGTTGTCCGGCCACATTTGTTGCAGAGGTCTCCCTATCTTGCAACTGATCGTTGGATGGACGCCAGCGATCACCTGTGCTAGTAGCATTCTTAGTTGACCTGAGTTCCTTCCAGTACGTTTCGATAGTCTCTCGGCATTGATCGAGGTTACCGGCAGGTTCCCATGTTCTTTCCCCTCCAGACCATTCCACCTCGTAACGTAGCCAGCCATTGTACTTGACATGACCCACAATTTTCCGGATTTCATATCGGTCTTCATCGCTCTCGGACATCTCACCGCTAGATGGACTTGAGAGATTTCTTGTATCGGTAGCGTCGCTATTTGAATTGCAGTTGTTCAGAGACTTAAAGTACTCTTGGACAAGCTCCGGGCAGCCTTCCAAGTTGCAGGCAGGCTCCCACGTACTGCTCGACTTAGGCCACCCTGCCCAAATGACCAAATATTCTCTCAAACCACCATTCTCACGATGATCTACAATCTTTTCGACTTCGTGTTGATCTCCTTCGTCATCGCTTAGTGGTTCTGGATTTCTCCTGGGATTACCGGCAGCTTCAATAGAATTGGGTATTTTATCGTGTCCTGTCGCTGTCGGTTCAGGAATTACATCCTGATTTACTGAATTCGAAGGGGACGTTAATCTGGCTTTCGATTGAGATAACTCCTCGCTACTATTCCCTGAGTTCGCCGCATCTCCATCACGATTGTCCACATCGAAAGGTGTTGTAGTATGGGAGATGGTGTCTTCGTCTTCGTGGTTGTGCAGGACACCTGACGTAGATAAGTCCACGGGTTGTTGATTTGACAATTCTCTTGTGTGTAGAATTTCTGCTGAACAATTTGGTATGATATTAGACGAGAAGGGCTGCTCCCCTACTTTCAGTACTGGGCTTGTCGCTACACTGTTACAACTACTAGGAGTTGGTATACCAATGCCTGTATGTTTGATTAGATAACATCATACTGCACTTCCCAGTTAGCACTTACCATAATCGAATACACCATTGGTAGGTGTGACGGATGTGCGAGTAATCACTGAAAGATCCAATGTTGTCTGCTGGCCATCTCCATCATCAGGAGGCTGGCAACGAGTCATAAACCCTTCATCAGTAGATGTTCGATCTTCTGTTAATGGTTAGAGAGAGGATATATCTTAATTCTAGGCAACTCACTCGAAGTCATGTCAGCTGCGAAAGCATTCGTTCCTTCAACACCTGTAAGACTTTGATTCTCCAGGATGTTAGATGCTTTGTCTCTGTCTTCCTGTTCGCTTTCATTACGATAGAATGCCTTTTGATCAATCTCAGTGACTGTATTATCAAGCCCGAGTCAGTTGAAATCCGATATCGCAAGATGCATGAATCCGCCGTACCGTCGTCGTCAGCAGGTTCATGGCCTGGAGGAATGCTGATGCTCTTGGCTCCCGCCCCATTTTGGGTCGATTTTTTTTCGCTAGACTTTGGTTGGTCTACGTCACTCCTCGCCTTCCGCTTTTTCTTGCTTTGCTCGTGATTCGGAACATACGGCTTGAAAGAGAGAGAACGTTTCTCTTGACCATTACTAGAAGATCCAAAATTTATAAAAGACATTTTGAAGTCTGAAAAGATTGCTCTCTGGCAAGTAAGGCGAAGAATATTGATACCCTCCTAGAAAGCTTCTTCTTCGTCTATATACCATTGCCAGAGCGACTCGCTGATAGGTACAGGCCCTGCATGAACGACGCCCCTATCTCATGAAAGAAGTGCGGAGCAAAATTCCATATTCAGGGTGTGGCATGATACCAGCTGCACGCTTGTTGGCCCGAAGGAGTCAAGGCATGACATTGTGGAAATGTTAATGCCTCATTGCATTCGAACTCACCAATCGTTGAGCCTCCTAACAGCCAATATTAATTGGGGTTACGCGTACATAGACTCCGCCACGATGGAAACCCATGAAGGAGTGTTTGGTTGAGAGGACGTCCTTGACAGCCAACCTATCAGCTTACTTCACACATCTGCTTGCATGAAATGAGGCTGATTGTTCATATATTGAAACCGGTCTGCTGCGTTTCGTGCCTTCATTTGATTAGAATATGAGTCACGTTGGTTGCTCAGGGGCTGATTAAGGTCATGGTTGTACCTTGGTATTCAGGCGAAGTTGGTCAAAAGTAGCACTGAGCTTCTGCTTCTGGTCAATTATCCGCAGCGGTCGGCTCAGGCTATCTTCCTAGAAACGGATTGCCAAATGAAGGCGCCTCCTTATCGGTTCAGTCAGTCCAACAGCCGGGGCAAGCTGCCATGTGAGGACATGAAAGCGCCAAATTGGTAGTTCGTCCCGGGCTATGCAAGCTTGAAACAATTAGGCGTACTTGTAAGTTGTGACAGTGCGCCGGAGGGAAAAAGCAGTGCTGAGTTTACGTTGTGTGTGAGGAGAGATCAGTGCAATACTGCTTGCAGTAATGATACTGTGATGAATTCTTCCGAAACCAATTGCTCGTAAAGAGGCAAGAACATTTCTTCTTCCATTAGATGGTGCTGCCAAAACTGAAAGAAGAGCCATGATTTCAGACCTGGGTGGGATAACTGTAGCAGGGGCGAAGTAGAAGCAGTGTCATGGATGGTGTAGACGTGGATGCTGACGTGGAACGATAATCTCACTTAAATTTGTTGAGAGGCAAGTAGAGCTCAATATGGCCACAATCTCCGGTGTGAAAGGCTGAGAATAGAGAGGGATAGTTGGCGAAGGGTAAAAAGATGACAGAGGAGAGATAGCCTATTACGGTTAGAAGTCAAGGTCGATTACTTGTTCGGGTAGTCTCACGAAACTTAGTAAGCCAAGACTCGGATTACCCAAATAAGGTGCAACCATTTCCTGATGCAGGTCTGCCATTTCCTGATGCATACTTGCCATCTTATTATTTACTTTATCTTAGGCGTCTAAGGTTCTTTTTTCTTAGGTGTCTCGTATTTCTTATCGCTTAGAGGTTTGTTATCCTTATTAGATACTTCTAGAGCTATAAGAGTAATATCTTTAAATTCCTAGAGAAGCTCTTCTTCTCCGTTAGGTGTAGTTAGCGTTAGTTAGGTAATAATATTCTATTTCTTATCGTCGTTAAGTTCTAACTTCCTTCGCATAATATTAAGCTATCGCTTAATCTTATTTATGTCTATGCTTTAGCAATCTTATACTATATAGCCTTCCTTACTATACTTATAGTAGTTAAACGTCTTCTTTAATCGTTCCTTAATATTTCTTTCTAGCCCTTTACTTTTATTAAGGTTATTAAGGTATATTAGTTCTATACTAAATTCTTAGTAGGCTTCTAAGATTCTAGAAGTATAGTTTCGCTATTTTCCTATATTAGGCTATAAACGTTAGTATTAGTTTTGTTAAGGCTAATTGTTTGTGCTTCCTTAGTTACGCGTTCTCTTTGTAAATAGTCGTTTTTCTAATACGAGTTCGTAAAGTTCGTTATCTAATTTTATAGCTTTAGTTATAAGTTTCTCTAAGTTAGTAATTAAGGTTCTAGTTCTTATAAGTTTCTTATGTACTAAAGGCTTAAGACCTTACTTATATATGCGCATAAGAGCGTTGTCGTCCTAGTTAATACTCGTGGCGTATTGTTAGAATTAAGTCGTATAGTCAGCAGTAGGCCTAGTTTGTCGTAGAGTCTAAATTTTTTACTCTATAACTACTAATTCCTTAAATAGTAAGAAGTTCTGTCGCATCTTAATTTTAAAGATATTCTAGTCTTTAACTAGGGTAGTGTTATTAGCGTCTTTAATAGAATCGTCTATATATCTTTTAATAATAGGGTTAGCCTATTTTTCTACGTCATCTTAGAGGTACGTAGTAGCTAATACGACTCTGTCGTTAGTTACAATTCTTTCGTTATAAAGATAGAAGTAACAGTTAATCTAGAGAAGCTAAGCCTTAAGCTTACTTTAGTCGCTATAGTACAAGTTAGGCTTATTACTAAGGTTAGCGGATCCTCTAGTCTAGGAAGCGTCTAAGGTATTTATAGTAATGTCGCTTATCGTAAGGGTATTTAAAGTATTAAGAGTAGATCTTAAGTAGAAGTAATATAAGACTTCTAGTGTTAAGACTCTAAGGTTAGTTTTCGTGGATAAAGTAATAGGGTAATATAAATAGTATCTCTATAAGTAACTCTTATATTATACTTATACTTGTAACTTAAGTTAAATATATTAAGCTATAAGAGTCTAATGCCTATTCTATATACTTGTATAGTATTCTATTGTTCTATACTATTTCGCCATATTCCGCGCGTAGTACTTTGTAGAACTTCGTAATATATATAGAACACACGTAACTTATTCTATAGTAGCGTTCCGCTAAGCTCTATAGAACACACGTTATTAGCTTATATAGGCTAGCCTAAATAAGGGTCGCAAGAGAGGGACACCGAGATTCCTCTTTCTTAACTTCCGTCTTGCCCTCGTTCTTTAGGTTCGTAACATATCCCTCTAGCAGGTTGTCCGCCTATTATATAAATAAGAAGTAGAAGCCATTAGAGGAAGGTTTTTATTATATTAAGATAGCTCTTTACTCGCTTCTTTTTCCACGTAGTAGAATACTAGCTATCTAAGAACTACTTTCTAAGCCAACTATAGTCCCTAATACAGCAGAGGAGCTAGCGATTATAACTAGCTAGCTAATCCTTATTACGCTTATCTAGAAGAAAACTCTAATCTAGGGTATTAATAGTTAGGTTATCTTTTAGCTCTCGTAAGCGTACTAGTAGAACGCTATCTACTCTACCTTCTACGTCTCTATTAGGCGGTAGTAGTAATAAATCGTGAAGTTACTTCTAGGCTAGCTTGACCTAGTTACGCATAAACTAATAAAGCGTAGTTATAGATAGCTTAAATTTCTTATAAGATAGATGTTCGCCGTCGTCTATCTATATAATATATCCTAAGACAGTCGTGCTATTCTAGACTTTATAGCTGTACGAGCGGATCTTAAGTATCTAATTTATTAGAGATTAGCTTCTATATACTATAAACTAGTCTTATATCTTATTAATTAGATTAGCTAAGAAGTTAACTAGTCTACTCTTAGCAGAACGTATTCTCTTTTATAAAACTAGAATTTAGGCTAACTTAATAAATACTAAAAGATTAGGTGTATACGAAACTAGGTCCTAGAAGCCGCCGCTTTTAATATTAATGCTAAGAATAGCGAGAAAGCCGACAACAAGGCTATTATAGACATTTCCTTTAAGATAATAATCTAGCAACGAGATACACAACTCTAGACACAGATCCTAATAGGATCTAGACTCTCTCTCTATTATCCTCCTCTTCATTAGTTTTCTAGAGAGCAGTAAATAGCCAATCTAGCGTAGTCGACTGCGCATTACTAACGACATAGTAAAGGAAGAGAGCCTACTATAGCAGTACTACGCGGGAAACAAAGTAGAGTAGCTATATCTAGACTTTCTTATATCGCTTATATGTCCCTTCCTATAGCTTAACTAGAAGTAGCTAATAGTACTACTAACTATAAATAAAACTATTTACCTAATACTAGTCGAACACGCTTGTCTTATTAGCTAGAATAGTAGTGCGAGCTTTATTAACAAGCCTATTAAAGATATTAATAAGCGTAAGTAATTAGTAATTACTATTTTTAATAGCTATATATATTAGGAGGTAAATAAGCTACGCGATATTCTACAGATAGTGGCCATGAAGATACTAGTACTATTAGGTTACCTTAAGCTATAGTACGAGGCCTAGAGAATATGTCTCTAGAGGCTCTATACTAAATTCTATTTCTAAAGTGTCTCTAGCCTCTTCCTATTCTATAGCTATAAGCTATCTCTCTATTTAATTCTAATAGTCTTCTTCTCTACCTAGATGTTACACGGGGGTTCGCTATACTCACCTAAGCTCAGTCTAGGTTAGGGCGAGCCTTATATAAAGTATTCCGTGCGATTATTTTCTAGCAATTTGTAGTAGAAAGAAGTTATAAGAGTTTAACTAAGTAAAGTAATAATTAATTCTATAACAATAGAATAACTAAGTATTAATCTATATAAGAGAAGAACTTATAGAAGTTAACTATAACAAGTATAATAATAAAATCTAACTTATTCTTATACCTATTATAATCTATCTAGCCGTTAGGGCGGCCCTTACTATTACTAATAGTTTCTTCTACTATAATAGCTCTCTACTATTACATATACTTCTACTATTACTAATAGTCGTTCTTAGCGTAACGGCAGTTACGTAATTATCGCCCCGCGGTAATTATTATCTTTTAACGTAGCGCCTAATAGTCTCTAACCTACGGCCCTCGTCTAGAAGAGATCCTTCGCTATTACTTGTAATATTATCCTCTCTCTTAGAGTTATTATCCTAATACTCTAAATTATTATTTTCTTATATATTGCTTAGCGCTAGCGGCGTAAATAAGTATAGAGGCACGCCTGTCGTATTATAAGCGTTCCTTCCTCTATATCTTTCTAACTATGTCTAAGGTTCTATCTTCTCGCCGTGTTCGTGTCTAGAGTTCGACCTCTAAGCGTCGTGCTCGTGCTAACTGTGTAAAAGAGTAGAGTTACGAAATAACTTATTGCTATAAGCGTTATAAGAAGAAAAACCTCTATTATTTTATAGATACTATAACTAGCTACTACGCTAGGTACATTTCTGTTATGGCTAAGTATAGTCTATTTGTTTCTAAGAAAGAGTAGAAGAAAGTTTAGCGCGAGAAATAGTAGAAGTAGATTAAGATTACGCGCTTAAAGACTTAGCTAGCTTAACGTGAACTAGAACTTCTAGAGGCTAAAACATAAGAGTAAGTATTCGCTAATTAAGATCTTGCTATTTTAAACTTTTAGGATCGCGCGAAAGAGTAGGCTAAGGGGAGTTCTACCTCTAGTATAGACCTTCTAATAACTAGACTATTGCTATCTAAATAGTTAACTAACTTAGGCTAGTTATAAGCTAACGCTTCTTTTAACTCTTTTTCTCTTAATTACTTTTTTTCTCTTAAGAACTTAGTTCTTGCTTCTCTAGATACTTCTAGTAGTACTTACGTACTAGTAACTTATAGTTTATTAGATTTCTTTTAGGTTTCTAAGTATTATAGCTCTCTAGCTATTCTTTCTACTTAACTAAGTACTTCTACTAACTACTAACTTTCTATAGGTTCTTAATTTCTTTAACTATATACTTGTCGTCTTCGAGCTCTATGTTTTCTACTAGCTTGGCGTTTTAGAGTACTAGTTCTAATAGTTTTTTATAGAAAACGTCGTGTATACGTATATTTAGTAGTAGCTAGAGTTTATAGTTTACTAGTTCTAGTTTCTCTAGAATTTTAAATAGTCCTAATTAGAGATTATCTAGCTTCTTACTTAGTCGCTTAGTTTTTAGGTTTTATCGTAATAAGAAAACTTTGTCCCCCTTCTTAAAAGTTAGTCTCTTAATCTTTTACTTATTCGCAGCTTTAGACGTCGTAAGGTTCCTATAAGCGATATTCTTGCTTAATTCTTTATATAATTCTTATATTAGTTAAGCCTTATCGTCTACTCTAACTACGATACTTTTAATATCTTTTATATCTTAATAAGCAACTAGCTTATACTCGTAATTAGCGTAGTATGGCAAGTGCTTTATAGTTACTAACTTCGTACTATTATAGGCTAATTATACTATTAGCAAGAGTTTAACCTAGTTATTTTATAGCTTATTAGCGTATATTTATAAGTATTATTCTAGCGTCTAGTTCGTTTGTTTAGTCTATTTATTAGTTTTAGGGTAAAAGCTAGTTAATAGCTTCCTCTTAACTCCTATTTTTACTAAGAACGTTAACTAATATTTTAAAGTAAATAGCTTATTTCTATCTATAATAAATTCTTTAGGCATCCTATGCTCTAATACTAGTGCCTTAGTAACTTCGTACGCGTACTCTTCTACTATAATAGTCTCTTCTATAAGTACGAACTTTACTCTCTTAGTTAATTAGTACACGATTACTAGAATAGTATTATAAAGTTAAGCTAATCTTAGTTTAAGTAACTTTAGGAGCTTTACTATAAAGTCTATCGTTATACTACTCTATAGTTATATTAGTAGTAGTAAGAGTTATAATAGACTATAGGGCTTATATCTCTTAGACTTATTCTAGTAATATACTAAATAGTTACCTAAGGTTTTCTATATCTCCGCTCGCAAGCGTGATATTATAAATACTTTTATTAGTTATCTAACTATTTCTTTAACTTCTATATATCTATATTCTAGAGACTTGTATAGTTCTCGTATAAGATTCTCTCTTATATATAGAGGTATATATATTTAGTCCTTCTAAATTATATAGTAGTACTCCTTATTATCCTATAGTAGTGCCTCCTACTTAGAATCGTTAGTATCTAGCTTCTATTTAGCTGCTTTCTACTGCTATTACTGCTACAGAGTATTAGTTAACACGGCTACCTTAGCTACTTTAGCTAGTTCTAGTTAGTTATATCTTAAGCTACTATTAGGTATCTTCTTAAGTACTATATTATATAGTTTCTTATAATCTTTATTACGTAGGTTAGATTCTTAGCTTAGAGTATCTACTACTCTATTAAGCGATCCTGCTTAATGCGTAATCTTAAAATTAAACTAAGCTAGTATTTTAGCCTATTAGACTTATCGTTAGTTAAGTTTCTTAGTTATTATAAAACTCGCTAGATTCTAGTAATTAGTAAAGGCCTTAATTATGTCTAGAAGACCTAATAGGTATACTTCCTATTATTTAAAGATATTAACTACTCTAAGTAGCTCTTTATCGTAAACGTCGTAATTAAGTTCTACTTCTAAGAACTTTCTAGAATAGTAGAATACTAGTCTCTATTTCTTATCTAGGTACTGCTATAATAATATAGCTCTAAGTATATAGTCTAACGCGTTAGTCTTAACTCGCGTCTTATATTTTAGGTTATATATCTCTAGTATAGGTGCTTTAAGGAAGATCTATTTAATCTAATTAAACGCTCCTTAATATTCCTTCTTCTATTAGAATTCTACTTTCTTCTTTGTAATCTTAGAGAGTAGTATAGTAATTTTTAAATAATCTTTAATAAACTTCTAATAATAATTAGCGAATCTAAGAAAGAATTACATGTTCTTAACTATTTTAGGTTTTTTCTATTCCTATATAGCTGCTATCTTCTTTAGGTTTATTTTAACTTCTTCTATTAAGATAATAAAGCCTAGAAATTCTATTTCTTTAACGTAGAATTTACACTTCCCTAGTTATAGATATAGCTTATATTCTTTAAGCTTCCTAAGCACTTTCTTAATATATTTAATGTGTTTGTTAAGCGTCCCGCTAGAGTATACTAGTATATTGTCTAGATATATAGTAATAAAGATTCTAAGATATTCGTAGAGAGCGTTATTAATAACTAACTAAAAGGTTACTAGTATATTTATTAGGCTAAATAGCATAACTATATATTCGTATAGTCTATATTTCGTTTTAAACGCTATTTTCTATTCGTCTCCTTTCTTAATTCTAATCTTATAAAATCTTTCTTAAATATTAAACTTTATAAACTATCTAGCTCTCTAGAGTTAATTTATAAGCTCTAAAATTAGTAGTAAGAGATATTAATTCTTTTAAGTACTTACGTTTAACCTTTAGTAGTTAATATATAGTTACTATTTACTATTAGGCTTCTTTATAAATAGTATAGATAAGGCTATTAGACTATATTCTAGTTAAATAAATCTCTTTTTTAAATTCTTTTAGAAGTATTCCTATAGCTTAGCATTATGCTTAGGCGCTATTAGGTATATACCTTCTAGCGTTAACTTTACTTCTTCTTCTAAAATAATCTCGTAATTCTAATCTTAATATTTAGCTAGGTCTATTATCTTATTTTTCTTAAATAGTTCTCTAAACTTATTCGTGCGGTATACTTCTAGTATATCTAGTAGTAAGAGTCTGTCTTTTATAGGCGCGACTTATCTTATCTAAATAACTTCTACTTTCTAAGAGTTCTTTGTATAGATTCTTGCGATTTTATATAGTAATATCTTACTAAATCTCTTATTCTAGATTAAGCTCTAATCTATTAGGCGTGTCTCTTTTCGTACTCTAGTAACCTTACGCGCAGGTTCTTAGCTAAGTATAGTCTTCTTTTGCTAGTTAATAGTAGAGTTATAAGTATCTAGCTAGTTATAACTAATTAGTAGGTCTATTTCTTCTAGGTCTATAATACTAATATTTATTTAGCTTTCTATGTCTACTACCTTTAGTATTACTAACTTAGTCTCTAGTCTAATCGTGCCGCTTCCGTATACTACGGAGGTGTCTTTAGCTAATACTACCTCTAGTAGAATCTTCTTATTCTAGTAGAGTATTCTATATTTCTCTACTATTTAGGATAAAATTATAGTTTGTATAGCTCTGCTATCTATAGTTACTTTTATCTTATATTTATATATATATATAATCGCTATTAGTTCTAACGCGCGATTACTAGTAACTTATACTTGTCTAAGGGTTATTTTAGGACTACTTTTACTAGCTTAACCTTATCCCTAGTAGTATTCTAGTTTTTTAGCTAAGAGCGTTAGCCCTTTTCTAACCTCTTCCTTTCTTTAGGGAATTTTCTAGCTTATTACTTAGCTACTAAGTAATCTAGGTAGGCGTTCTTATAGTATAGTTTCTAATTACTATGCCTATATAGTATAAGTTCTCTTCTAGTTGTCTATTCTCTTGTAGTTCTATTTGCGCGTTATTAATCCCTATTCTTTTAGTTAGTACTACGCAGAAAATAACTAGTATTTACCTTTATATTATAGTGTATTATATACTAATCTTCTATATAAAAGGTCTAGTAGATATTTATATATAGTATTATTTTCTCTAGAGTCTCTAGTACTAGGATCTAATTCTTTATCGTGTTATAAGTCTTATATTCTACTATTTAGTATTTCTTAGCTGCTATAGTTCTATATAGGTAGTAGCTTTCTTATCTTACTATAATTTGCTATTCTTAGTAGAATTAGTATTTCTTTATATAGTTTATCTATTCTAGGCGCTCGTGCGCCTCTTAATATTCTTCTTAGTAGATATAGTAATCTAATATTAGGCACTTTTCTATCTATAAATATATATAGTAGTAGCTATGTTTATCTAGCTTACTCTATTTTTTTTTATCTACGTAGTACATGTAAAAATCTCTTTTATAGTTAACCTAGTAGAATCGTTAGTAGATTTCTTCTTTCTTATTATAGTCTTCTACTAGTTAGTACTCTAGTAGTGTAAGGTCTATAAAAAGAGGTTATTCTTTAAACACTCTTCTAGCTATAGTATTAGCTTCTAGACTAGTGATATTAAGTCGCTAAGCGCGATACTTATAGGTATCTGCTACGTAGATGGCGTTACTATATAGCTAACATTCCTCTTTTGCTAGTTATTACTATATATCTATAGCGTTAATTTTCTAATTAGTTAGTTTTAGGGTTACCTATCGTATAACCTTATTCGCCTAAATAGGTCTAGAAACTACTTTAAAGTTATTATTTTCGTTTAAGCGTGCTTTTTTGTATAAGTCTATGTCGCTAAAGTTATTATTTAAATTCTTAATAAATAGTAAGATAGATAGCTAAGTCTTTAGTATCTTAATCTTTACTACTACTTATTTACTAACTTCGTTCTTTAGGTAGTCTCTATAGAAGTGTCCTATCTCTCCGCATCTAAGACATGCTTTATTATTATAACGCCTCTAGCGTTCTTTCTTAGAAAGGCCGTTCTAGTTCTTTCCTTAGAATTTCCTATTTTTAGACTTTTCTTATACCTTACTAGCTATAATAGTATTACTATCTTTATCTTTATTACTATAGTATTTCTTAGTATTAGCTGTTGTAGGCTAGAACTATTTTCTTTTCTACTCGTTCCTTTCTTATAGCCTATAATCGATACGTGTAGCTAGCTTAATTAATACGTATAGCGTCTCTAGCTTGTTATAGTATATAAGTCTATTTTTAATATTTTCTTTTAGTCCTACTTTATATACTATATAAAGTAATACGTTATTCTAATTAATCTTAGACTAAAGTTGCTTAAACTTAGCTGTATACGCGGATACTAACTTAGTTTAGCGTAAACGAGTAATCGCTCTTTCTACTTATTTCTTTTCGTCTATCTTACTAAAGATGCGCCCTATTTCTATTTTAAAGTTTTCCTAGCTCTTAAATAGCTCTTATATTTCTTTCTTAGTCCTATAATTGTCTATATCTCTTAGGAAGTTCTTAACGTATAGCTATATCTATCTAGCTATCTTGCCCTTTATATACGTACTAGCTAGTAGAATCTTTTCTTAGTTATTAGGTACTCTATAGTATTTGCTATAGAGGTTAGTGCTAGTTAGAAACGTCTACAAATTGTTATAACTTCTATTAAACTTTTCTAGTAGCGCTATCTTAGGTTTTATAGTAGTTCTTTTCTCGTTAGAAGTAGCTATTAGCTAACTTATAAGCTAATTAATTATTTCCTATATACTAGCTATCTACTATACTTAGATCGTAGTCTATCGCCTAAGATTTTGTAGTTCTCACACGTGACGCATGTTATCGTCCTCGTTATTACTTAGGGTTAGCATCTTGTCGTCAAGTGCTAGGTTAGGCCTAGATACTAGACTTTAGGTAGGTTTCTAAGTACTATTCTAAGATTAAGAGTGTACGTAAAATATCTTAAATCTTAATTAGGCGTACTATTAGTTAAATTCTTCTATAGAATCTATAGGTAGTTAAAGTATTATACGGGAGTTTGCTATACTTACTTAAGCTTGGTCTAGGTTAGGGCAAGCCTTATATAAAGTATTCCGTGCGATTATTTTCTAGTAATTCGTAGTAGAAAGAAGTTATAGGAGCTTAACTAAGTAAAGTAATAATTAATTCTATAATAATAGAATAACTAAGTATTAATCTGTGTAAGAGAAGAACTTATAGAAGTTAACTACAATAAATGTAATAATAAAATCTAACCTATTCTTATACCTATTATAATCTACCTAGCTATTAGGGCGGCCCTTACTATTACTAACGGTTTCTTCTACTATAATAGCTCCCTACCATTACATATACTCCTGCCATCACTAATAGTCGTTCTTAGCGTGACGGTAGTCACGTGATCATCGCCCCGCAGTAATTATTATCTTTTGACGTGGCGTCTAATGGTCTCCAACCTGCGGCCCTCGTCCAGGAGAGATCCTTCGCTGTTACTTGTAACACTAGAGTAGTATTAAGCGTAGGTACGCTATCTACAAGTTTAGCCCTAGGTGTATCTTTAACTTAAAATAAGACTCAATACGCCCTCTACGTAAAGAACGCCTAGTAGCTTACTTTTATAAAATATACTATCTTACTAGCTATAGGTCTTCCTACTCTTCTAGGTTTACGTTAGCTTCTAGAATTAACCTAGCCATGCTTATATCAGCAATGTCTTTATATTTATTTAAGAGCACGGTAGATAAAATAACACAGTAGACTAGTTCGAGAGTCTTATATAGGATAGAGGAAGCTAGTATAGAGGAAGCTAGTATAGAGAGGAAGCTAAGAAATACGAGAAATTAGAGTTATTAGGATACGCAGAGAGGTCTACTAATCGTAATTAGTCTATAGTAGTAGACGCGTTTTAGACTAGATTTAAAGCTCCTAAAAAAGGACCTAGCAGGTCGCGCTACTTAGATTATGGTGCTCGTGTAGATAGGTTTAAAGATAGTAGGGTAGAAGGTAAGTACGATGTAATTAATATACAATAAGCTTATATTTAAGTAGGTAGTTAACTAAAGAGTCTAGTAGGTCGTTATAGATAGAATCTATAGTAAAAGAGCGTATATCTACTATATTAGAGAGAATATATATAAAAGAAGATAGTATAGGAGAGTGAACGCGTTACACGTACGCGTGTAGGTACGCACTGTTAAGAGTGGATCTTGAGTGGAAGTAATATAAGACTTCTAGTGTCAAGACTCTGAGGTTAGTTTTCGCGGATGAAGTAATAGGGTGATATAAACAGTGTCTCTATAAGTAACTCTTATATTATACTTGTACTTATAACTTAAGTTAAATATATCGAGCTATAAGGGCCTAATACCTATCCTATATACTTATATAGTGTTCTATTATTCTATACTATTTTGCCGTGTTCTACGCGTAGTACTTTATAGAACTTCGTAATACATATAGAACATACGTGACTTGTTTTATAGTAGCGTTCTACTAAGCTCTATAGAACACACGTTATTAGCTTATATAGGCTGGCCTAAATAAGGGTCGCAAGAGAGGGACACCAAGATTCCTCTTTCTTAACTTCTGTCTTGCCCTCGTCCTTCAGGTTCGTAACACGCACGTGTACGTAAGATAGAGTAAAAAACTTAGATTAAGAAAGGTTATAAGACAGACTTATTAGTAAGGCTAAGAGGAGAATAGAAGAGATAAGAGAGGGCAAAATAAAGAGGAGAGAGGCTTCTAGCGAGAGCAACTGTTACCCTTCTTTAAAACTCCCTTATTAGCCGCCTATACTAATATAGTAGTATATTAATCTAAGAAATAGATTAAGATAAGAGAAATATAAAATAAGGTGCCTAGAACACGTTACTAAGTATCTCTAACTAACGCTTCTAGATTATTATCTGCTACTTATAACGTGCCTTATGGGTTCGCGAGCCATATGGGTTCGCGAGCCACTTTTGCCAAGCCCTCACCACAACCACTACTCTACTCTAATGTTATAACAACAAGATTACTTATAGCCCTTTACTAAATATTAGATATAGCTTGCTCTTTAGGCTCTTAAACAAGACGCGAATCTCTTCTTGCGACGCGCTATAGCTATCTATAATGTTGATTGGACAACACTAAGCTAAAGACGTGATAGACGACCTTTAAAGGTAGATCGCTAGCCTAAAACAATAAATCTAACTAAGCTTAAGAAGAAGGTAGTTGTTAAGTATATACTTAACCTTAATCTTCGTGGGTTTCCCCCTAGGCTCGTAGATGTAGCTAATATAGCTAATTCTTTACGCGCTAAGCGTAATCTAGACTAGGTTAGCTAAATCTAGCTTAGCACGTTCGTTAAGCGCTACCCTGAGCTTAAAGTAAAGTTTAATCGCAAGTACGACTACAAGAGAGCCCTTTATAAGAATTCTAAGGCTATTTAAGACTAGTTTAGCCTAGTAGCTAATATAAAAGCTAAGTATAGGATTCTAGATAACGACACGTTTAATTTTAATAAGACGGGCTTTATAATAGGTTAGATTGCCCCTAGAGCTATTATTATAGCTTTAGAGAGACGTAGACGGTCTAAGACTATCTAGCTAGGCAATAGAGAGTAGGCTACGGTTATCTAGAGTATTAACGCGACTAGATAGACGATTCCGCCCTTTATTATTCTTAAGGCGCGCCACTACCTCTCTAGCTAGTATAAGGACGGCGATATACCCTAGGACTAGGTTATTAGTGTCTCTAAGAATAGCTAGACGACTAATAAGCTTAGTCTTGCGTGGCTAAAGCACTTTAATAAGCATATAAAGGCGAAGAAGGTAGATACTAACTACCTACTTATTATTAACAGCTATAAAAGCTATAACTCGCTAGATTTTTAGAAATACTATAAAGACAACTCTATTATTACTATTTGTATGCCTCCGTACTTGTCTTATCTCTTATAGCCGCTTAATATAGGCTATTTTGTCTCTTTAAAGTAGGCCTATAGACGCTAAGTTAAATCGCTTATACGCACCTAGATTAGTCACGTTATAAAATAAGAGTTCCTATCTTGCTTTAAGCGGGCTTTTAACGCATTATTTACGGCTAGTAACGTCTAAGGAGGCTTTTAAGGTGCTAGCTTAGTCCTATTTAACCTAGAATAGGTTATATCCGCCCTTAACGTCTAGTTGCGCACTCTATTACCTCTACCTACTAATAACCTACCCTAGGTGTCGCAAATCTCTAGTAATACCCTAGAATTAGGGTCGTAATTGACGCTAGTAAAATAGAGAATTTGAAGATATATAGATAGTTTACTAACGTCTATAGTAGAGGCCTTTAAGAAGGTTTTAAAGGGGGTAGCTATTATCGCGTATAAGTTAGTATTAGCGTAAAAGTAGATTACTAAGCTTAAAGCAGCTAACGTAGCCGCTACGCGACGAAAATCGTATAAAAGAAAACGTATTTAGGTAGAGGGGACCTTGATAGTTAAAGATAGGGAGCGATTAGCTACTCTCTAGGACTTTAGGGCGCGTAGTAATAGGAAGAAGTTAAAGAAGTAGAAACGCGCTAAAGGGGGTGAACTATCTTAAAGGCGGTGTGGATGGTGTAATAGGACTAGACATAACGCGCGAACGTGTAAGTAGGTAGTAGAAGTAGACTTAGAATAATATCTTATATTTATTTGCGCTATATAGGTCTAAAGTGGGCTCTTTTAGGCTATAATGTGGTGGTTGTGGTGAGGGCTTGGCAAAAGTGGCTCGCGAACCTATGTGGCTCGCGAACCCATAAGGCACGTTATACTATAACTAGTAGTATTCTTTTACGTTAGTTATAGCAATTTACTAAGAACCGCTCGCGCCTAGCGTGGCCCTAACTAGCAGCGCAACCCTAAGTTAGCATAGGCTATGCCTATAAACACTAACTCCCTCCCTTATTATATCTAATAACTTACGCTATATAAGTCGCATAATTATAAAACGTAGTACATTAAACGTGCGCGAGTCTCCTACATCTAAGGTAGAAGTTGCATCTATTTTAAATATAGTTTAGACGGTATCTACTACTGTGAACTAGTGGGTAGATAGGCAGGGGTACAACGCGCTATCCGACCATAATTCCCTTTCGACTATAATTCCGTTTGGCATAATGTGTAGGGCGTAGGCCCCTTGCTTGGGTAGGCCGCTCACTTATGAATCACGTTGAATGATTACAATGTCATAAAAATATAGTTACAACTCAAATTGTGGCATCTTGTCTAGATTTTCCTCAGCTGCCACATCCCGTTTTAAACATCAACAACCATTTGAAGACTTTAACGCAGCGTTGTGGTTTTGACAGATCTGCCACATGGTGTTCATCTGACCCCTCTTAGTAGCGTCTACACAGCAGGTCCCTATAGAAAGCTATAAAAAAAACTGCATTAGTTTCACAGAAATGAGATAAAGAAGGCAAGTCATACAACATAGATTCCAGATCCTACACAGGCTTGCTGTATTGTATAGGCGTCTGCCCATTCACACCAGACCCTTATGCCATCAGCTGGCGCCAACGACGACTGTGCGATTGTAAGGGTAGCTCCAAGGAAGAGTGTAGGGATAGCGACCGCAACCTTCATATTTTAGGTTACAAAAGAAGATATATAACGAAGATGTTGTTTACTTTGATAATGGGAATAGAAGAATCGCCTGTGTAAGATTTCACTTGGCTAGACGACAACTAGTTAATTGATACGTAGCACCCATTTTATACTTTGTTTTGGAGTATTACGTAAGATTAGGATAGATAGCATGACGTGGGTACCTCTAGATATCGTGATCAAACTCTATTGCACTCGGGATCCCTAATCGCCGCTAGGGCTTACGTCCAAGTCTGGCCACTGTTGACTCCCTAATTTGCGCATTTTGACCCCATCCCTGGTTCGCAATATTTAAGCTTAGCGCAGGGGCTAATCAAACCTTAGAGTAAGCTAAGATAATATCAGTGCTAGGGCTGCTGTCAGATTGTGATGGTTGGTCCGGTAACGCGAAATGTGGTGGAGATGGTCCGTACAGACGTGAGGACGGCATGTAACAAATACCCGACAAGTATCTGCTAATCCATGTAACTCCGCAAACAGTCTTTGCCTAACGTCCTTGCCATACGAGCCAGATTCCGCAACCTCATCGATGCCATCTACAAAAAGGTAAGTCTTCTGCGACAGATTCGACAATATTCGAATTAGGAAGACGATTTCCTTGATTTTACTATCCGTATCAAGGTTACTAGTACAGATCTCTAAGCACTTGCTCCTTACAAATGGGAAGATAAGGCGTTCGGGTGTCATCAGCTGTCACAAAAGGGACCAGAGCAGGACTGGCACCGTTTCTTTCTCTTGGTTCCGATAGTCGCAGTACATAAAGGCTGCGTGGGTGTCTTTTCCCGACTCTTTCAAGACATATTCTATGGATAGGGCTGTGAGAATGGTTTTTCCTGCTCCAGGTATACCTTGGCATAGCAATAGCGATGGGGTAGCGTCATTTTTCCAAGAGGTGAAACGAATATCCTTTAGAAACCATTGGCCTGTTCCGAGTTGATGACATTCGATCGCGTTTTTGTGCTTCTCCATATATGGAACAGTAGGCAGTTGGTCAAGAAGCTTCTTGTCTTGTTCACGATTATAATTTTCAATGATTCCTGACTGGGCGCGCCGTACGTCTTCACCTGAAACACATGTCGGTCCTATTTAATGACTTAACTACGTATTTCCAGATGTGCCCTCTTTACCACACAACATGCTTACGTGAGTTCAAATGGACATGTGCATTGACTAGGGCGCTTAAAAGTGTTGATAATTGAAGGTGAGAATGCGCTTACCTAACAAGTGTGTCTCGTTCTTCAGTTCCTTGACATCTTGGTGAATGTCGACTATAGCCAGACCAGCAGTACGAGCCTTGACAGTCTCCAGATCTTCACGGACGTCGTCACCCAACGCGGATAGCTTGCCTTCGATGGCTTTTAGCGCGCTGTTCATAATGTAATTAGCAGTGTCGATGCGCCGTCGTATTTCAGTCGAAGATAGGAATAACAGTCTGAGCTCGTCAAGCTTTTTGTCCTGACTCCGTAGGACTTTACATGCATCTTCGGACACCTTGAGGATGATTTCGCTGCATTGATGTAAGCGCCACCTCTCTAGTCCAGTCATGCCTTGGAGGACTGAGTGCTTACCTTTCGTGAAAATGAAGGGCCCATGAAAAGATAGAAAAGTATCGATGAAGATTGTCGACGATTTCGCGTGTCTTTTCTAGCTCGAACGGCCAATGCAAGCGGAACGCTGATCCACGAAGGCTGAAAATGGGCTTCCTGTATACCGTCATGGTTAGTATCTGCTCCAGACCTAGTCGCAACAAGACGTACCTTTGAAGCCAACCAGCTGCCTTATTCAGTCTGTCAAGCAGAGTCGTCGACTGCTTCTCGCAGGTCTTTTCAACACCAACCAGAGCTGACAGGTCGAAATCAGGTAGAAGCTTCTTCTCTTTCCATGCTGTGTTGAGTTTCTCTAAGATACTTTTGAGACCGATGAGTTCTTGCACGAGTGCCACGACATCTTTGCTAACTGTCCCAACATTGTCTTTGAATTTGTTGACAATATGGACAACCTGAATGGCGAGGCTGAGTAACCCCGCGATTCCGGCAGCAAGGCTAAGCGGGTCGGCCATACCACAGTACTAACGGAAAGAGTTGGGTAAGAGCTGAACAATGAGACTCAGCGACGGATATGCGAAATATACAAATGTTCTCACATAAGGGTTCCAACATAAGCGCGATAACGCAGTTCTATAATCGCGCATCTGGCGTGCGAGATCGATTTACTCACCGCTCAACGCATCTTCGTGCCAGTAACGTTATGCAAGTTGGGTCGAACGTGGCTATGTGGCTTAAGGCAGACTCAAGACCCACGAGCTCCAAAGACCGGTGAACGGAGAGGGGATATCTTATTAAGGCTAGAGGCCACCCGTTGAGTGTGAGTTGATTGGTCCTACAATAGCCAAGCTCAAAAACGATGACCATCACGTGATCTAGTGCTAGCTAGTGTCAGTGTCGTCTTTGTCCAATTACTCGCATCTAGGTGCTGTACGCCGCGCTCTTTCTCCCTCCCTTCCAGCGCTCGCCGGTTGAGCTTCTCTGCTTCATCGTATTTGCCCTAATCTCGCAACACCAACGCCAGGATCTCCACGCTAACTGATGTCTGTTAGTCGTCTAGCCCTAGTGCTTTCTCTCTAGCAGCAAGTGCCTTTGCTGCTATCTCCTGTGCAATGTTATGCTTCCTCGCATCTACAAATACCACGCCGCGTTTGTTAGTACTTCTAACTATACTTTAAGCCTCTCTTTAGTAGTTAGCTTATTATTAAAGAGTAATTTAACGTAGGGAAGTAGCTACTAGCATGTTCTCTAATTCTTATACTCCCCGCTAGGCAGCTCTTACGCTATTAGTCGCATAAATCTCTGCTCCTACTATCTAGTATCGCTACACGACAATAGCTAGACTTAGATGGAGAACTACACTATAGCGTACATCTTACATGCGTCGCTATCTACTATTATTAATACTAAAGAGTACGCTTATAGGGTCTGAGTAACTTGATCTTCCAAAAATCTGAGTGTTACATAATGTAGTCACCTTGCTGAGTCAGGGTCACAGTGCATGTGCACGACGTGCTCAAAGAGTTATAACCATGTATACATACCTAAGACTGAAACAGTGTATATGATCAGATGACTGGATTGAGTAAACTATATCAATATACTTTTACTCTCAGTCCTTTAGAGTCTTCAGGCATTACAGGGATGACAGTATCACTTGTAATTACTAGGTCAGCAGCGCTCGTCTCGAACAATTGCAATGTCCCGACGTCATCCTTCCCTTTGATCTCCTCAGTACCATACACCCTGAACAACGCCGCCAGCGTGAGATATAGTTCTGCATAAGCAAGGTTGATTCCAAGACAAGCCCTACCACCCTTACCAAATGACACTAGATAGCGGTCGAGGCGGGGATTATTAAGCCAGCGTTCGGGCTTAAAGTTGTGCGAGTCCGGAAAGATGCGCTCGTCATGGTGTACCAAGTTGCTAGTCATGCTCATGGGTGTTCCGGGCGGGATGAGCCATTCGCGCTGGTTGCCAACATCGCGGTAAACGAGCGTCTCATCAGGGCAAATGCGGTGCAAGCGGTGCGAGATGGCGTGGCTTAGACGCACACCTTCTTGAACCACACCAGTAAGAAAGGGCAGAGACTCAAGCAGGATAAGATCGAGTGGCTTCGAATGATCGGGAATGGCAGCCTCCAACTCGGCCTTGAGCTGACGCAAGATGTCTGGAGTGGCAAGCACAAAGTAAGTCGACACACCCAACGCCCAGGCAGTAGTGATGGTTCCTGCAGCAACAACGACTTCTCCCTCTTGCCAGAGACGATCCGTCGACTTGTCGTAATCTGAGAGCTTGCTATTGAGAATCTCATGGAAGATGGTGCGGCGCGTCTTATCGTAAGAATGCGTCTGGTGTGCGTGCTGGATTTCGGCGACCTGACTCTTTACGCTGGTCTGAAGCTGAGAGTAAGCGCCCATCGCCGGACTCAACTTGAGCAGTAGTGAGTCAGGAAGCTTCTTCAGCAGGTCCATGAGCCACGTGAAGTGCTTCAGTACATGTCCAGCTTTACCGCCCTGCAGCATTGCGTCTCGGAATGATGGATCGAAGTCAGGGGCCTCTAGACGATGTTCACTTCTTCCAAAGGCGTAGTCTTCTACAATATCTGCATGAAAAACTTGATGTCAGTGTCTGATCTCGAGAGGACAGGAAGATGTCTAACCATTGGCTAGCGCTGCATACGCATCATCCAGCTTCAGAGGTGAACCGGAATCGGCAAATTGGCGTAGGCGTTGTAGCAGAATGCCCATATTCCGGTCAATCAGTGGCTGCAGTGCTCGCACACTCTGCTTGGAAAAATATGGGGAAAGAGAGGCCCTGCGTATGCGGTGCTCATCGTGCTTGAGTGTGCCGATCAAGCTCTCATCCACGCCAAAAGACCGGGTTATCCAATCCCACTTGTCGCGCTTACGTCCACTGCCAGCATATACTGTGTCGTAGAATTCAGGATCTGCGATGTGTATCTCGTCCGGATTAATGCGAACGATGGGACCTTGATGTCATTAACTACAGCATCCGGATTTGAAGCAGAGTAAACACCTACCATATTCTTTGTGGAGCCGGCCGATCTTGAACGTGTACTCGGGTTCAGCAACGACATCGTACCAAAACTCGTACCAATAAGTCCATGCTGCAAGCTTCGGTCCCGGGAAGTGTGCGATTGGGCTCAGGATAAGGCGATACACAGTGACATAGCAGAAGTATAGGACGGAAACCAGAAGCAGAGACACTAGGGTCACAGGCAGGTCTACCGTCCCAAGTGTAGTGCTCAACACTGTCATATCCGGGGATTCTCGTGATGTTGGGTAGGAATAAGCGAGCTGCAATTCAACGAGAAGACCGTAATCGAGATATAGCGCTTCGATAAAATGTCAGCTCGGTTAAATGTCGTTATCGCATCTGCCGCAGTGGTTGCATCCGGGAAGAATTTGCTGACAACTCGCATTACATGCCATGTGCTGTAAGACTGGATGCAAGGATTTGGGAGCTATTGGCACGCTAATGCATGAAGTATGTGCGTGACATTGCCCCAATTAGGCTGGTTAAGTAGGATGTATTGAGCTTGGTAGGCTAACGCTGATGGGAAGGTTTGTATCTAGGCATCCAGTACATACCTAGGCTATTATCCCAGGTAGCATCTTCTCCACTCGAACATAAACTCAACCCTGCCTCTCGAACAATAATTCGACTGGATACATGTCCCGGATCAATGGCTCTGGAACGTGCAGATTTTGTGAGCCTAATTTGGCTTACAACTCCCTTTCTTCTTTTCCTAGGCGCTCGAACACGGCGACAGCTCCGATGGCTTCTTTTGCTTCCATTTCTGGTTCTTTGCCTTGTTGTTTCATCCGTTCCTTCCGGTACTGATACAGCAAAGAGCTATACATTTGGTACAGGTCAGACTGCATGATCACGTCCTGTCCGTTACAGTTGCTAACGATGCTGCTGTGCAGTCTTATACGTCGGCTTGACCAATTTCAACCTACTCGTTCTGGAGGATCCGTACATAGATCATATACGCAGCAGAACTAACAGCAATGGAGAGAAGGTCTTTCAAGACTTTCACTCGCTTCCTACACTGGGAAAAATCCGATGGTGTTTCAGTAATGCATATTCGACTCGAGGAATTGGGTGGAATTGGGGTAATTCCCATCTCCCGCCAGCCCCTCCTGCAGGTTTATCCAAGACTTCTTTTTTGAGCTTGTCATTAAGAAGAATTCTGCAGCAATACATAATCCATGACATTGCAGGTGCACTTCTTCTATGGTTGCTAGACGGAGGACGAACGAGTATACTCGACTTGAATTTTGCCCTGCGAAGCTTGGCCACTGGATGCTGGTGGGTGTCAACTATTGCGCCAATGGATATCGTATACCATGTCATGTGTTTATTCGGTGTCACTTCTGGCCTTTTCTGGAATGTTGTCGAAGAGGCACACCCACTAAAAGGGGAATGGGCCACATGCTACACTTTGAACAACTTTTGGAATCGCACATGGCACCAAAATTTCCGCAGAGCACTTCAAACTCCGAGCCGCTACATTTCGAGACACGTCGTATGTGCTCCCAAAGGAACATGGAAGAGTCGTCAAGTTCAGTACCATGTCGCTTTTGCTATCTCTGGGCTCTACCATTGGGCAGCTGCAAAGATCACAATTCCATCCGAGGGGTTTGTAAAAACGCTGGTTTTCTTTGCAGTCATGCCGAGCCTGATTTGGATAGAAGACTTGACTATCTTCATTACTCAGGAACAGCTTGGATGGAGGAATCGACAATGGCGTCTTTTCGGGTTCTTATGGACCTTTTTCGTTTTGACTTCCGTAGGTGCAGGTTTCGTGGACGACTGCGTCAGGCATGGCCTCGTAACTTCATTTCCAGCGCTTCCATTCTCTCCTACATATGCCATCTTGCAGCTGTGGAGTCGCAGCAAGAACTAGCGTCGTCCAGAGAACATGGAATGTTACGTTGAGGAAAAGACATGGGAAGACCTCTTTACCTTACTCATCTTAACAGAGAGACTAGAACTTATGGTCGATAGTGAATTATTTGATCTTGTGCCCTCCAGGTACCAATTTAGTAAAAACTTGTTCCGCGTCATAAATATCTCGAACTCCCTTCAGGAACTTGATGTTGTCGTTTCCATAGCTTCCAATAGGATCCTGGTCTATTGCAGCGTAATTCATGTATTTAAAAGGATGATATAGGCCTCTCTCCTTAGCAGCTGACACGGACTGATCAAGCACAGCTTTGATACCGGCGATGACCGTTGTGTCATCAGATTCGTGTGACCACTCCCACCCAAAGGAACAAACTATCAAACACAAGTAGTTAGCACCATTCAAAGGCAAATACATGGCAACACTTACCAACTAAAGGGGCCTTGTAATCATGTAGACCCATTACGTTTCCTCCACGTGTCGCCTGGGCTTTCAAAAGGTTCTGCGTTAGTGGTTGGATTCCCAACATCGGTGCAAATCGCTGATCCTCTTGTAACCCACTGTCCAGTGCCTTCCGTACTTGCTCCACGAACATATCCACCATAAGCACCAACAATCCTACGTCGGCAGCAAAAGTTGCTGTTGTGAACCGGCTCCGCATACCGGCAGGTTCTGATTGATTCAGCTCATCCGCAAGGTCCGACACTGAAGTGACTCTCGCGGTGCTCACAATCTTCGCCGTACCGTATACCTCTACATCGTCTTTGAACTGGGCAAAGATAGAAGGTTCAACCCTTCCTAGCGTGTCATACTGTCCTACAGCCCAAGCGAAGCTACCTTGCTTGTAACCTAAGCCAGCAAAAAGCGACACGTGTGGATCTGACGGCGCATCGTGTGCAAATTTGACGAAGCCCTGTGTCAGAGCAGATGTTACTGATGGGACTAGTGGCCATACATGCAATCCCCCCCACATCGGTCCCTGCTGGAACACGTCAAGGTCGAATCGAGTGACAATGCCAAGACTGTTTCCACCACCGCGCATCGCGTGGTAGAGATCCGGGTTTGACGATTCGGAAGCAATTATTAGACTGCCATCTGCAAGGACTACCTGAATCTTCATTAGTTCAAGCCTACCGTTCAGCTTCAAGGGGGTTACCTCGTAGTTCCGGACATTGTCACATGCCCAGCCGTGCAGGCCGGAGAAGTGGCTCAGCCCACCACCCAGTAGTAGTCCGCCAACGCCAACTCCAGTGAGTCGACCGCCCACAACTGTCTTGTTTACTTTCTCAAGTTCTTTGTACACATCGCCCCATGTCGCGCCTGCGCCGATCCTGACCAAGCCTTCACTATCATCCAATTCGACATCGCTCAAGCCCGCCATATTGACCGTGATGCCACCATCAATGTTGCTCGCACCTTCAATATCTGAGTGACCCCCGCCACGAATAGCGAACGGGCAACCGGTTGTGCGCGAGACCGATACAACGGCTGCGACATCTTCGGCAGAGTAGATATGGACAAGACACGCTGGCTTGGCAGATTGCTGCTGCTGGGCCCAAAAGAGAGATTTCAAGGAAGTTCCATTCGCAGTTGCAGGATACTGTTTGGACTCAGAAACATGACTACCAGTCAGCCCGACGGAGAGTGTTTCGGAGAGAAGGATGCACTACATGCGTTAAGCCATGGCCTCTGTTTGCTAGATATATTTCTTCAACGTACGGCATCATGGCAGGATCCATAGTCTGCTGTTGTGACTTTGCTGTTGCCGACGGAAGTGTGGATGGCATACAACCAAGGCAGAATTGCTGATTGACGCATTTTTGTTACAATTGATAAGGAAGAATAAGAAATCCCAAGTTCCAAAGTTAAAGCTGTTGTAGGGAATAAGATATTCTTGATCCTAAAACATGTGAGGCTACCGGTCGGCTTGTGAAACCCAAGCTATGCAAGGCTGGGTAGGTTGTCTCCCCTCACTCCCGCTAGGCTCTTGATAAGAAGGCATGACATTGCTATGCATTTACTACCCATTTCAGTATGTATTCAATACCTAGGCACATCCACGTCGCACGCTAGACGCCACAAGATGCATGCACTGCGACCCTACATGTGAAAGCAAGGGTACATAAGCAGAGCGTGCAGGAATTTCCATAATAACAATTAGGCCACCGGGTTTAGGCGCAAGTATAACAAGAAGAAGTAAGAACGTGGAATTAGTCTACCCACACAAGAACGGTTGTGGCTAGCGGGACGGTTGTGGCTAGCGGGACGGCAAGGCCCCCGAGCAATCATTTGCTAGTGCTTACCTCGCCAATTCTCGCGATTCCTTTGACGCTGAGCTTTGCGAGACACAAGCGAAGCATGGGGTTCGTCTCGCCTGCCTGCTGCTCGAGTCTGTGAATTTCTCCTTCCAAATCGCGTTCCATATCCGTTAGGCAAGCCATCGTCTTCTCAAATGCTCCGCTTTTTTTCAGGCAAGCCGTCAGATGCTGCTTACTCTCTCTCGACAATGGACACGCGTTTACAGTGGCAACCGTGGGGCGTTGCCGGAACACGCCCAGGAAGTGACCACGGTATTCCGGAAAATTTTCCAAGCAGTACACAACGGGGTACGAGAATTTCCCTTCGTCTAGATCTTCACAAAGACCTTTTTGTGCCGTATAATCCTGGAAGTTCATGTAGTCGTCACGGATCTGGAAAAAGCGACCGAACAGCAGTGTCAATTTGTGAAAATCCAACTGTGATGTCACTTCACTCTCCGCTTGCATGATTCGCAGCAGCATGCGAAACATCCCACCAGTTTTGTGATCGACCATGTTGACGTACTCAGCCTCACTTGGACAGGTGAGGTTGTGTTTCCAGTACAGGTCCCAGCTCTGGCCCAGATATAGACCCTCGAGCTCTTCAAGGACCGCAGTAAGGGAAGCTGGACTTAGATTCTGTGCGACCTCTTGCACCGCGCGGACGAACATGAAGTTCGCGCTGTTGATCGATTGTGCCTGCCCAAAAAGGATGTGTGTCGATGGATAGCCTCTCCGAAGTGGAGAATTATCCTCAAGGTCGTCAAGAATAAGGGATGCATTATGCAGTGTGTTGATCACTGACATGATTGCCTTGAGCCGTTCGGATGGCACGTGAAGCCATGTGTTGAGGGCTTCGATGAGTGTGCTCCGGACGCCTTTCGAAGGCATACTTGAGACATATTTTGAGGGCGCCTCAAGGGCCAATCCAGAAGGCTTGTAAAAAGGATAATTGGACACCTCAGAGAGTCCAGATCCATCGTCGCTGGGCTCGGAGTCAAAGACGGGAGAGTCTTTTCTTTTCTTCAGTAGAGCTTCCTGCTTGCTGGCCACAGTACTATGCGAAAGCTTTCTTTTGACACCGTTGCAATTCGTTGAATCTACCTCCTTCCACGCATTCTGTCTTGGGCAAGCCGAGCACCAGTAATGATTTCCCGAGACAGCTAACCCAGCGCAGTCGATCCAACGTTTTAGTTTCAAGGATATGTCAGGATGTGTCTTATAGAGCTCATCTCGGCGGTGACAAAAGTCGCGTTCAGCCTTGATGATTCTTCGTTTGACCTCATCTTTTGCGTCGTCGATTGAGAGTCCCTTCGTTCTGATGAATAAGTCGACAGCACTTACAATTCTTTTTGATTGACCGGACTGGAGTTCTCTATACTCCCGTTCCCAGCTAAAAAAGTCATTCGCTAGAAGAAGCCCTTCAGTAGCTGCATCGATAATGGGCTGTACAAGCGCTTCCTCTGCTTCTGAGATAGATATTCCGAGGCTGAACTGAAGCATTGGCCAGAAGACTCTGTTAAAGATAAGCCTACATCTAAGAGTCTGGCAATTGGGTCTCTTACAGCATTCCTCCATTGTCACTTCGGTACTTCAAGTATTCTTCCATATTTTGAGCTTCTTTGTCGCTATCTCTCTCGCTGATAGCGAGCCAAACATCGCGGAATGCAGCAAGCATCTTCAGACCTAGTTCACGGTCAAGACTGATGCATTCGAGAACACATTGCGAAACAAGCTTTTTAGTCTTCATTGCCCTTGAACCTGGCGTGACACTTCTGATGTCGTTAGGATCTAAGGCAGCATAGAGTTCACCGTGCTCGGCTTGCGCATCTTCGATGCTTAAGCCTTCGCCGCCGTCTACGTTCTCGTTAGAAACGCTAGAAGAATATGGAGAAGACAAAAGTACCGTCATGAATCAAGCCCAAGTCGGACAGATACGCCAAGACACCCAACCTCTCCGGAATGGCTTCGGGATAAATTAAGGATGACCAGTTCCCCACCGGTGAGAAGGAGAAATAGGTGTGTCGTTCCCGGCCATCCCCCATCTCTCTGGCCCAGTCTTTTACGAACCGACGGCTTGCTGCATCAGCTAAATCATCTCGAGGGTGGATACGGATAGGAAGTGTCGTGAAACATCCAGTCCGTCGGGATTCATCAAAGGAAATCAACTTTGACTGATATGAGAGTGGCCCCATTGTACGATGTGTTTCTTATAGGGAAATGATCGAAACATGAAATAAAAGTATACTAATCTTCCAGACTTGCTCATACGCGAAGGACCTAATAACAGCATTTGTACGTGCTCTGCTTCACGTAGGAGACACGTGATGTCTGATTCACTTTGCTATGATTAGTTCTCTTAATCCCGACCTAGCGCCGCTCAATATCTCGCCGAAGGATTTCTCAAGGCGGGGGAACTCCCTTTCCTGTCAAGCTGATTATGGGACTTTATCCGCGCCCTAATTGCCGGCTTTTCAACCCACCCAACAAGCGCTTCTTTCTGCAGTGTGTGCATCCGCAGCTACTGACTCGGTCTTATCTTCTACTGCACTGTCAGCACATTGCGAACAGCTGCAACACCAGGAACTAATAGCCTTAATTCAGAAAAGTGGATACTTTGCACTATCGATGTTTCCGCCAATAACTTGCTGTTAGCCGAAACTTGTTTTCTAGCACAACCTTCTGGGCGCGTTACCTAGAACCCCTTCTGGTCATACCTTTTGCTTGGCAATTATTCACGCCGTGTTCTCTTTCCGAAGATACCAATATCCTATACGATATTATATCTTCTGCATTACTTGAAAACTAACTTATTTTATCCCTTAGCGAGTATGTCTGTGACCGGACAAGAGATGTTAGGCATGCAGTTGCTATCTCACGGATTGATGTTGGCAAGTTAATTATCGGCTGATAAAGATGCAGGCTGATCCGCGGGGCCAGCCGTCCAGGGTCCAAAGTTGCTAAATTTGCCCCACCCGTTAGTGTCAGTGAATCCTACGCTAATATAAGGCTGCCATTTTGTGGTAGGAGCAAACCATTTTAGCGTCAATGGCTGGATGACAACGGGCGATAATCGGTGTCCAATCTCATCTTACAGTGTATCCATGGTTCTGCGCCACCAACATGCGGCTCCAATGATTATGTGCGCTTCAATGTCATGGGACTTCTATATCCCGGACCAGAAGAGAGGCAACTGAATAATCCACGACAGGGACTCTACCTAGATTGCGCACTGTCTCAACCGGCAGTGCAGGATGCTTTGCGGCTTTTCGTCTTTCCTATGACACGCAAACTATTCCTCGATACTGGAAGTGAAACTGAGTCTACACATCGCAAAAGCCACCATGGGAGCAATTCCTTTGTTACAGCAGTTAGGCCAAGGCTCGCAGATTGTTGCACTAACAGCGATTGTATGTTTCTATACTCACGTTTTCTTATTCGTCACGGTGTATTGACAAGCTCGCCTTCGCAGTTCCTCCTCATTCTAACATCGGTTGTAATCTATGGATGTTACTTTCATCCACTTGCTCATATCCCAGGTCCATTCTTGGCCAAATTCTCCCCAGTGTGTCCTTCAAATCCAGACTAAAAACTGTTGTTCTGATCAAGAAAGCTATGGGGTATGAGAGCCCTCTACCGTATGAAGTTCAATTCAGAGCTTCAGGCTCTCCATGAACAATACGGTAAGATTTCACAAAGCTTGTGCCACCGGGATAGTTGACTAATGGCAGACAGGACCTGTTGTACGGGTTGCACCAAACGAAGTGTCCTTTGCGACGATTGAGGCAGAAACAGCAATATATGCCAAGCAAGAGGATGGTCGTTTCTCTAAGGCCGGAACGTTCTTGACTCTTTTCTCGGATCTCGTCTTGAATGCCCCTACTCTTATCACAATTCCGGATCCAGCACTCCACAAGAGGTTGCACAAAGTGATTCAACAGGCTTTCACGCCTCACGCACTTGCAAGCCAGGAGCCAATCCAGAAACTGCACATCGAACGGGCCATCCCTGATTTCGATAAAATTGCTGCAAACGGTAATGAGATAGACCTTGCTGATAAACTAGAGACTATGTTTTGGGAAATCATCGGTGACCTTGCTTTTGGAGAACCATTGATGGCTGGAAAACGACGTAAGCTACATACGGACACCACAAAAGATTGGAAGTCAACTAAACTCGTGCAAAGCAACGTATGAATCTTTGAAACGATTAGGCAAAGGATCGATGCCCATGGTGGAAGCGTTGAGCTTCATGCTTGTCATGCCTGGCGTGGCTCCTGCGCTTGAAGCAGCGATAAGCCTTATCTCAGCAATGCCGACTTCTTCTCAGCTTTCGAAACTTGTCCCGTCCAAGAAACTACGCGAGTGAGTAACTTGCAGTGCTGCAAGTGCCGGTGTTCTAACGTTTCTTTAGCTGCGTTGATAGACAGGATGGCAGAGAAGATTTCATCTCGGCCATTATGGGCAGTGAAAAGCAAGGTTTGACGCTAGATGCGAATGCGTTTTTTAGTAATGCGATGGGTCTGACGTTCGTGACATCCCTAGGTCCCAGCTACCGTAACCCTTACTAACAGCAGCAAGGCTCGCCGGATATCAGACTACAGCTACAACACTGGCGTCCACATTCTACCATATTTTGCGCTACACAGACACTTACATCACCCTGTGTACTGAGATACGCTCTTCATTCACCAATGAAGCCGATATCACAGGCGAAAGACTTGCACGATTACCGTTTCTGAACGCTTGCATCCGCGAGACTTTGCGCTTGCTCCCACCTGCAAATGGTAAAACTGCACAACGCACTGCTCCCTCTTGTACCATAGCGGGAACATATATACCTGCAGGCACCATCGTCTCAGCTGACCTCTACACAATTCAAAGGTCGCCAAAGTATTTTGTCGACCCTGCGAACTTTCGACCTGAGAGATGGTTGGAGGGTGGGGAGGAGAATGGATTCGATAGAGACAACAGGTCTGCCAGTCGTCCCTTCTTGATTGGGAGTAGGGCTTGTATCGGTAGGCACATGGCGCAGCAAAGCATAAGGCTTATCACGGCGAAATTGCTATGGAGGTACAACTTCGAGCTACTAGATCGGGATGGGTTCATTTGGGAACGGGATGCTGGCAGCAGCCTCATTTACACCGATTACAAACTTCTAGTGCGCGTAAAGAAGATATTATAATGTTGAAGATGGAAGTGCCTTGTTAGACTAGACTTAGTACAACTGAGATCTAGCACTTCCAATATCTTATGTAGAACATCGAAGGCCACGATATTATGCATCACTGGATATAGAGCTGATTGCCATCCTAGAAGTACATATATACTCAGCGGGATATTAGCTGTATAATCTGCGTGCCCCGCGCTAATCTCTCCCTGCTGACGTATTCTAAGTAGTCCCTAGTGCTCCAAATGTAGAACACTAAGCATTTTTTGTCGTTTTATACAACGACTGCCATTGTTGGTTGTAACAATTATATGGCCACAAACAGAAAGTTCTAGTAAGAATCAATGACACCTAGTAGGGCAAACACAAAATTTGATAAGAGGCAGGTTATATATGTATAAGGTTCCCTATATCTTGCTGAGATCTCCTTGTCTTTTTAATCCCGGACTACCCCACTCTATGTAGATCAGAAATAGTTAGTACCATGTAATGAAAACTGGAATTGAAGAGATAGGATATGTGGATTCTGAAGATTGTACCCAAGAATTCCGAACAAGGCCGATGGTTGATTGTTGTGAAGATCTGGCGTATCGAACCAGTGAGCCGGGTGTGCGAGGTGTAGCTATTATCCAGAAAGCCTCTTATCTGTTACGCTTGTGCCCATCTCTAGGTTTCTAAGGAGATCCCTTATGAGATCATTGGAAGCTGTCTCGGAATTTGGTCATCATAGATCAAAATTTGGGATAATTCAGGGAGGCTGGTTGCTGAATTACTATAGGCATATGTCAGAGATTCAAGAGTGAGCACGTCATCGTTTTGGGAAATTTGATTAGCCGATGCTACCGTGCTGAGATGAGATTTGGAACTATCCACTATCAAAATGGCATTGTTGGCAGTTTGATGATAACGCAAGAGCCACGTTTTGTGTGGTACACATTGAGGTCAGGTTGGAGATTCCCACTTCTGTTGGAACATCCAGTTCCATCATTTTTGAGCTCATCCTTCAATCGCATCATGGTTTTCCGATGTTGTTCGATGAGGCTCTGCATGGCGCTATACTAGAATGCGCGCTTTGCATAATTGCCCGTAACGATAGTTTCTAGTACGTTGCATACCATTGGTAGCCGAGCAGCGAGCGTAGGAAGCTTCATCATGTTGGTGTACTGTTGCAATCGACCGCTCCGGAGTGACAGCAAGCATGAGGCCATGAATGCGCACTGTCCTCCACAGCCTCTCACCTACCCTTTATTCCAATGTAGTGATGTTGTCTAGGTGAGTTCCACGATGCAAACCTAGTATGAATGCAACACTTACAGCTCATCTGAGCAGGATAAATGCAGCCTCTGTTAGCGATTCACCCACCAGGTATGCCGTAATGAGGATGAAGTACAATATACGAGCATAATGTACGTGTCTCGAAACATCGTGCAGTCCGATTCATCGCCCGTACTCACAATATTGCTTCGCTATCGAATCGAAACAGTAAGAGCTAGTCTGCACTCTTATTGCAAGGCGCAAATGGAATATCGCATTATCCAGATGTGATTCATGTTGTATATTGGTGGTGGATATGGCAAGCTACATATGTAGAGCATCAGAGTCCAATAAGTAGAGCATACCAGCAGTAATATAAGGAGGATGTTCGATGAGATGAGATACTTCACTTGGATTAATGATCGAATGCGCGCAATGTTGAGAAACGGTTGCTCGGTTGCTCGAAGCATTCCCTGATGGGTCACGGCTACCACTGAATACAACGGGAGGTGACTCTGTATCAGTACGTCTCATGGTTTATAGAAACTGCTATTCTGTACATTTTAACAATAGATTCTTCATCTTTTATAGCAAAAGGGAATCAATCTTGTCACAGCTCTCTGGTCTAAATTAACGCTTTATTATCAACTTTGCCGAACATTTTATGAAATCTGAGTATGACATGCTTATATATACACAACACATTACATTGGGACCAGGACGACAGCATTCCACATAACTATATCAATCCAAGGAAAGGAGCATTCGATTATACAAATGCATTTGGCCTTGCCACCACGCTGCCCCAGTCAATCCAGAACATATCGTCTTCTAAAGATCTGCTCTGTCCGATGGTAAATAGTCGTAGCCGCTGCTATGGATAAACAGATCAAAGCTGCTATCGTACAGATGCCTTTCATCTCAGATGATAATTTTTACCAACTCTGAACTATCTTGGCCCTTCAATGCACGATCATCACAGAGAGTTTCGGAATGGAGATTTACGTTCCATGATACAAGTTTTGCCATAGTCCATTGAGAAGGAGGAAAATAGCTCACAGGCAGTACCCTCTAACCAGATTTTCGTATAGAAAGCAAAGCAAAAGACTTCATCCTGATATGTTATAGGGTAAGTAGAGTTAACGCCGAGATACTATCGAGGTAGGGTTATGGTGGTCAGCCCATTACATACATAACTTGAAATACGCTGGAACCACGATATTCCAACCATGAAAAACTATTTCCCTAAGCGACATCAATTCATAAGTGTCGTTGGCGCCCTAAGACAGTATCCATTTGTATGGGATATAATAGAGCTGGGCGTGAACCAGCACCAAAAAACGCACTAGTCTCTTCACCAATCTTATACAATCTCGTACCGAGTTCATTGGTCGATGCATGAAACTAAAGAATATATTTCGAGTCTCTAATCTAAATACACGGGGGCCATCAGGAAACATCACAAGCAGTCCGAAGAAATCGGGGCGATCCGAGAGTACCGCCAGCTTTTCGAAAGTTCCGGAAGCCATCTATTCGCATCCTATGTTGAGCCGTATTTAGGATACCTACTAGAATATCGTATTGTAATAGTCGTATATGCCCTACCGGAACTTTAAGTGGACTGCATCAATCTTTCCAATGAATCCGCAATATATTTTTAAAGACATTCAGCTGTTTGTGAAACATCCTCTCACGCTAGCAGTAAGGGGCCCTTCTTTTGTTGGCTATTATGTGGTCTAACGAGCGATTGGAAATCGAAACGATGTCTCAATAATTCAAACATGAATTTAAAGTGGGATTGAAGGGTTCGTGAGAGAGACAGAGGCTCAATCGGAGCCTCAAATACCTTCAAAATTTTGAGCAAAGAATGATGGCGATCCCAGAAGCTAGGTGCGTTCCACGAGTATCTGAAAACGGATGCCAATGATGGTAATGACGGCTGTGGTGTGGGAGATGACTTTGCGCAGGACCGCAACAACTAGCACTAGTCCGCAGAAAGGCGAGAGTATCTCGGACTTGTCAATAGTATGGGCCTCGCCAAGATGCGGCAAGGATTATGACTGGAAATCTTTGTCTAGCTAGCCTGGCGACGGCAGCGATACCTGAAGCTAGAACGAGTAGGTGCATTAGTATTGTAAACAGAACAGGACATGATACTTTGCTCCTATATACCCTCGATAGAACAGCCATCAAAGTGCGTGCAAGTTGCGGGTTGTGATTAGCATGTCGAAGAAGGCTACTACAAAGACTAGATTGCCGTCAACGCTGGGATGTCCCGTGAAGATTTGTCGAAGTGGACGGCCATCAGGAAAGTAGTCGTGTCTTGCGGCGAGCGAGACGCCGTCGAGCGTACTGTTGATGAGCATGATGCCCCAGAGCAAGACGACACTAGCGCCACTCAGCAGCAGCAATGATTGAATTGGCACTATTTTAGTTTCTTTTTTGTTTTTTACAAGCTGGGTGTCGAAGAAGATTAAGACATACCAGCTGGCATATACACTTGTCATCCACGTCTAACGTCTGGTTTTACAAGGTATACCGTAGACCTCGCGCAGAGCGAGTTGATCAGTAGGGTCGAAGCAGAGGACATGTGCAGCCAATCAAAGTCCGCTGGATGCGAACACCCACCTCATCTGGCCTCAGCGTGTCTGTCCACATATTGAATACTTTTGTTTCTGTAGAGCGAGTGGTGGCGCCCTCCCATGTACGGCATGCCAACCAGCGCAACGCAAGACTCAAAGCCCCGTACAGCCCACGCCTCGACCCCGCTACTGCACAATATAAAAAGTTATCCGCATCTGCATACGCAGCCACAAAAAGGCCACGTTTGTCCGTGCTCCTGGCACTCGCCCCCTCTGTCTGAGCCTGTCGTACACACTAGCGCATAATAGCAGAATCCATACACGTTGTGTCCAAGCTAAACAATGCCAAATATGCCATCTTCCACATTAACTAGGACTCTTCAAGCCTAGCGGCATCTTTAATGCGTGTCTAAGCGTGGCTTGTTTCCCTCATCTACAACAACTTGACCCACGCCCGATCGGGAACCTCTCTGCACTGATGGGATACCTATCCCGTCCCCGAAGCGAGTCCAACACCCTTCAACGATCGGGAAGAATGGGGTCTTCTCATCGGTGCTAAGAGTGGCCACATTCGAAGTAACAAGGCCTGGAGAATAGGACGATTTCTTAGAGATATCGAGAAGGATACGGATGACCTGATGGAAAAGAGAGAAGCACCACATCAAGCTGAGACACGGCGTGCAACTTCGACTTCCATACTATCACAGACACTGTGGGAAGCCTTACGGGTATGCGTGTACGAATATCAGAACGAGGAGCATGTGCGACACGGGATACCAGATTGTGACTTGCTTTGGTACATGGGGTTTGCAGCAATTACAGTGCAACTTGCTCTAGCTCTTATCCCATGGGTCATGTATGGCAGCTGGGCTACGTTTGTCGTCACTGCTGGGGGAACACTCCTCAGCTGTTTCACGTCTTCGCTGCCGCAGTGGGGCCAAGAAAAATGGGCGTGTCCACATACGAGCACGACAGTTACATTGACTAGAGGCAATGGGTGCCGCCAAGCCATTGTAATCCTAGGTGCAAAGAACATTGGCCTGGATCTGGAAGTATTAGCAACTGGAATGCGCACTGGTCAATCTTCTAAATTTACAATGGTCGCTATCCCCATGTTTGCTATGTTATGGATTATACTGCTCATAGGTGTGGCTGATATGACAGATTATTCTTGGTGTACGTGTCCATTCTTGGATATCAAGTTACGCCATGTTTTCACGACAATAGCTGATATTAAGTTTAGATTTGCTGGGTGTAGGAACAATTGGAATGCTCCAAAACGTGTTTGCAGCTGGAGCAGCTCGGAAACCGGAAGCTTTAGGGATTCATGTTCGACTAATCGATGTGCTAAAGGGGCCGAAAGTGCAGGAGGTACTTAAAATAGTAGAGGAGAAGTATCCTTTAGTCGGTACTTCGTTGTTGCCGGTTTTCTTTCCTGGTACGATGCGAGTTAAGGAAAAAGAGATCCCGTTCTGGAGGGATGCAATTTCGAAAAGAATGGCACCAAACGAATTCGGATTTCGGGTTGATGCGCTTCCGCTTGGAGAATCTTAACTTGATGCGAAAATTGAATGATTTGAGCGATGCAGCTGTCGCTGGCTGAAACTCTCTAGTGGCCTTGCTATTGATAGATTGCCCCATGCTGAATTCATATGCCATCAACTCATTGTTCAATAGCACTTCCTAACTGGATACCACATTTGAAGGGGAGCGTCCTATAGCATTATAGTCGATACATGGTCCTTACCAAGGTATCATAGAAGATACTCACAGACTTAGTGTTCAGCGTTGGGTTGTTAAACGTCCTTTTTGATCCTTAAAGAATCAAGCCCAAATACTCGTACGGAGCTAGGGTTAGGGTATGTAGAATCTTAGTAAGGGTGGCCGCTCGGTTACCCTGGCTACTCGGTTGCCGTTCACGTTAGCAGATTAATATCCAATGTACAGCCCGTAAACAGTACTAAAGTGGGGTGCAGCTCTTTTGTATTAAGGGGAGACACTCTTAGACCCCCCTCGCCTACCGCGGGCTAACTAGATTTATTAGGGGTGATGTTTAAGAGAGAGACCCTCTTAGACCCCCCTTCACCTACTACAGGCTAATGTCGTTGTTATAAATCTATAGTCTTATAATGTAGCTCGGCTAGTAGAAGTACTTAGTTTTAAGCGTCGTGAGGATGTCTATAGTAAAGGATTTTATTACTAGTAATAGCTTTAGTAGCTACCTATAGTAGCGCGACTTTAGTGTTCGTTATATAATCTAACGCTATCTAAATAAGGCGATTCCTAACATCTTAGTAGACATTAGACAAATAGGCATCGAGCTTCTTAGAGCCAATTAAATCACATTTTGCCCTGTTTTTGCACCCCCTGGGAGTGATCGTAGTTAAGCAGCTAAAGCTGCAATAAGTCGCCAAGCATTCGCGTAAATCACGGGTGAGGGGTGTAACGGCACAGCACCCGAACCTGCCTGATAGCCGTCCAGCCGATAGATCCAAGATCGATCCGAAACAGATCCGAGTCGGATCCGTATTAGCTAGTATAAGTATAGACTACAGGACATAGTTGCTCAGTAGATTTTTGATATCCTTTCGTACAAGGCCTATAGGTGTCTATCGAATCAAGGCTCATTTGACGTCCCACGCACTCCCATATGCCTCTGAGTGACTCTACCGCCGATACTGATCCGACCAGTCTTGCCTGTGCCGTTACAAGGGGTAGTTTTTCGCAGTTTCGGTCATTTATTCATGCTCAACACGACACTCTTATGAAGCTCGCTTGAATAATGTGTTACGAAGGCACGGGCTACTATGATGTCTCGCTTACTAAGAAGCAGCATACCACTTTTAACAAACCTATGGCGTGCTTTCTACAAGATTTCCTTTGGGTTTTGCCCCAGGAGAGCCTTATCAGAACCCTCGGTCCTTCGACGTCCTTATGCCCCCCATTCGATGAGAAGTCCGTAGAGGATAATCAAGAGGAGTGCAGAAATGCAGGAAAAATAAAACTCGTTGGCGTTATGGACATGAGTTATCATGAAGTCAGAGAAAGTCTTGGGCGCCCAGGCGACATTGTGAGCTTGGATGAGGGTATTGGTAACGTAATCTCGAGATTCTGCATGGGCAAGATGATATTTGTCTTCTTCTTCGTCAGCTGTGTCGATATGAATCTCGTACCATGCCCTTCGGCTGCTTGTCAAGCGCGGCGGCGAATATTCGACGAGACTGCGCCACAATGTAGCTGGAAATCTTTTCGGGACTTCATCGTCACGGCCCTTGGGTGTCTAGGACAAGAGTTCATGTGTGTCTTCTCCGAATCGGAATCATTGACGCGTATACTCCGTTCTCATACACAGGGTTCTGGCGTATCTCATGACAAGGACAAGAAGGCAATAGCGCTTCAGAGACCGTACTGCATGGATATTCGAGGCATTGTCGATCTATACTCCTGGATGCACCGGCTTTCATACGGTAATTGGAACTACACGGATAATCTCTCAAGACTCTGGAATCCTGGTCATGTCGAGCTCGCCTCGAGAGCGCTTCAGGCCAGTTTTGCTGACCGGTTGTTGTGTCCCAACCGAATCTGGAACTTGTCCTTTCAATCGCCTCGAGGACTGGCGGATGTTCCTCATCTAGTCGAGCAAGGCATGCTGCAGTTCGTGTCAATGGATCGGTCAGAGCCGTCGTCCAACCATGAAAGCTGCACCGACCAGAATTGCTTACTGAGCAGATTAAATACCACCGTTGTGCCACAGACGCATCGGTGTCCCACTGGGGACTGTCAGGCGCAGACGAAGTTTTACATCGACTTGCTCAACCATGTTTATCGTCCAAACTATTACCAGAAGTGGCGTAATACATCCTGGAGTCTCCCCAAAAGTAGCAACGAGCTTCAAACAACCTATGAGCCGAGACTGTACGATGTAGATGACGAGCATACCGAAGGCTACATGACGCTCTCTCACGTGTGGTCTGATGGTACGGGTGGTGGCAACAAAGATCCTGGCCTTGTCAATCAGTGTTTATTCAACTACTTTGCTGACATAGCCATGCCTCTGGATTGTTCAAGGTTGTGGTAGGACACTGTTTGCATCCCTACAGAGCGGGAAGCTCGTAACATTGCCATTAATAATATCATCGAAACATTCAGGAGAGCAAGTGTTACTGTGGTGCATGATCTTGCACTGACCAAGGTTCCGTGGACCGAAAACGGTACGCCCGCGGTTGCTTTGGTCCTCTCATCTTGGTTCACACGAGGCTGGACAGCGGCAGAGCTTTGGGCCAGCCGTAAGCATCCCGTCAAAGTGCTTTTTGGAGATCCTAATAACATGACCGGACCTCCACTTATTAAGGACCTAGACGATGATATCTTGGCACGGGATGTAAGCGTGTACCCTTCGCTCGACGGTGATGCCTATAAGATGATCTCCGATCCTCAGAAACACGCCCCGAGCACGGCACACTTGCTTGCCACCGACATTATTCGGCTTCTGCGGCCCCAAGATGATGGATTTTTTGTTATGAGTTTCTCAAGATTGACGCGTATGTTGCGGACACGATCAACAGCATGGCCGCGAGACCAACTCGTCATAGCAGGCCTTATGTGTGACAAGGCACTCGCCCAGAAGACAGATCGCGAAATCACTATTGCAATTCTCGCTCATTGCGCAGAAATTGACTTCCTGGATGTCCTCCATGGACAAGTGACTCGATTCGATTTCTGCGCGCCCTGGGAATGGTGTCCCCCTTCACTTTTTGACCTTGGACAGACCACGGGACTGCCCGCGCCTGTTGGACGTAGTGGATCCAATAGGCCGGTCTCTATCAGTGCAAATGGCGTGCTGAAGTTCGATTCGTTGACGGCATACGAACTTCTTCCCGAAGATATACTTATCCCATACGACGGTCATCCCGCTTTGCAGGCACGAATTGGTGCGATCACAATGCAAATAGGCCGCAACAGCTGTTTGCTGTTGATAGACTACGATCTCGAAGAAGAATACGGTATATACATCCTCGCCCAGCCCACTCGAATATCTTATCGGTATTCGGGACAGATTCGGATGGGAAGGCGACTCATTTGTGACTTGGAATGCCATTGGCTTGGATGTGTGTCCTTGTCCAAAAGTGCTCACGACAATTCTGACGAGAGATGGTGTACTGAAGATATTGATACCGTCGCATTCGGTTGCCGCAGTGATGGCAGTGACATTGTCCTCCCTATGACAACGCTTTCTCTAGGTATCTCTATGCGCAGCTATATAAAAGCCCGCGATTTCGGAACTCACCTAAGATGGTATCTCACAGATATATTTCCTGATCGGGACAATCCCACATACTTGGATCAGCCAGTCCAAATGTACGGTTTGGAAGAGCTTGGATCCCTTGATGCACAGTTCACTTGTTTGAGGTCCCTGTGCCGCGATATGGGTGAGGCGCTTCCACCTCGCATTTCTCGGAGAGGATTGCACACACTTGAGCCTATAGTAGTCTTTAATCTATCGGCATCGGAAAACCTCATCTGGATACGTTATCTTGACCAGTTAGTCCGTGCATGGGAAAGGTTTCGGCATTCCAAAGACATCAATGGCACTAGCATAAGTTCAAAAATCGAGTACAAGCCAGGGGATCAAATCGAACTTATATGGGGATTTCCTCATCGCCTAGATAACCCAAGATCAGAGACAGCAGGCGAGGACAGATGCTTCCAACCGGCCGTCTACAAGTCCACGTTCCGAGCTGTACACAACCCCATTGAGCCCGAGTATCAAGCCGACATGCTTAGTATTGGCCGGGACACAGTGGCTTTCCAGATCAAACCAATTATTGACTTCGCTGATTTTGATGACGCCGTCTTCGTTATCTCTGGATGGCGATGCAGCCGCGAACAGTCCGCATTAGAGAGAGGAAAGATTCCTGCAGCTATTGTGTCGCGGTACCGGGACGTAGTTGAGGATATTGACACGCTTGATGTTAGCATGGAATAGCTAAGATGGCCGTGTTTGTAGCGGTGCTTATTTCCTATCCCAAGGTATTGAGTATCAAGAACCCAACCACTAACAACTTTTTACTTAGTAACATCTTATTTGTAAGTCTTTTGGATAATATTCTCGCAAAGATTTGATTAGCGAAGCACGCCTGGTTTTTGTTCCACAATTAGGTAGTAGCGAAAGGCTTTGTGAGAAGGTAATGAAGGGCAGATTTTTCCTAATCTATTTTGTTTCACTAGCCGCGCTATTGGTTCATGAATCAGAAGTGAATAGATGAGTGTCTAACTCTAGCCATATATTTAACTCTCCTTCTACTCGAGAGTAGGTGCAACAATGGTCAATCTTGCTTGTAAGCAAAAGTCTAGGCAAACCACCGTTACGTATCTAGAGTAGAGAGGCTTGATACCGCGCTAGTCTACAAGGAGCTACTTCACACGTGATTTAGCGAAAGCTGAGGGCAAAAAACCAAGGCAGACTTGCGGTCAGCGGGCTCAACAGCTAATCAGCCGCCACGATGACCTGTCGACTGCGACTCTGCCAGAAGGCTAGTTGTTATGGTCTCACAGCCCCCTTTACAGCCTCTCTCACAGTGCTAATAAGGGTCTCATAAAGCGCCAAAACCAGCGGCCAAATCACTGTTACATTGTTTAACTAAATTTTCTTTGCCGTCAAATTATCCTTTCAAACCCACGGACCAGCTTTCTGGAATACCACCAGCATGGCCCCCATTTTCAGAACTTGGGCGACTCTAAGTACCTCGCAGCGTTAACGTTACTAACCCTAGTACACCGTTAGACTATCTCACAGCTTAACCCTAACCCTGTGTAAGGAGAGAGCAAGTCTGTAGGGGATAAATGAATGCGGAGGACAGTGATCCTGAACGATAGATGGAGGGGCGTTGCGGTTGTGAAGGAAATCTTGGTTCCGTGTCAGCCCATAGACTTTTGAAATTGTGTGCTGCGGTCGGCTTCTCTGTGAAGAAACCACACAAAGATCCATCCGTAAATATTGTTTCAAATCCTAACTAATATCTGCAACTCGCCTTACACTTCCTTTGCTTATTAAGTAGGTGTTAAGCATCTTTTCTTTACTAACCATACATCTTAGGCGGACGCTCGTAAAAGAGCTCCCAGCCTTGATCTGTTTGTAAAACGTCACAAAACGACAGAAGTAAGCTCACTTTAACCCACATCCATCCAAGGTCCCACTTATAATCATCTTCTCCTTCACTATCGTTGTCATCACCTTCATCTTCGTCGTCTTCTCCACATCCGTCATCCTCGTCGTCATCCTCGTCGTCATTGCCTTGCACCTCGTCAGGCCTCCCAGCGTCTACTACTCTGACTTTGACTTTCGAAAGAATTCTAGGAGGGTTGGGAGATTCAGCGATCGTCCTTTCCTCTTTCAATGAATCTAAGCTTTCCTGATCGACCATGATGAAGAATCGAAACCGCGCGATGGATTGACCTCTTTCGACGAACGCTGCATTCCGCCAAGTTAAAAAGCGACGCTTTGCCCCATCAATGTCCGAGTCTTCAAGCGGATGTTCTGGATCCTGCAATACTTCCCATTGCAACAAAGGTTTTAGGAGCGAAGAGGTTTCTATACCCCTATTTGCTGAATCTTTCTCAGCATCAGCATAGATGCGTTTTAACATAGCATCCCACAATTCCTCATTGGCGTCATTATACGGCGCTGTCCTAACAATAGCAAACCCCCAGCGGTGATAGCCTGTCATTTGCATCTTGAATATTGTCTTGCCATAAGGGACCGATAGTATGTTTCGATGGGTAAGTGGTGGATTTGGGCCACCAGGAAGTGGGGTGACGATGAACCCTTTAGCTTCATGCTGCCTGCGCGATGTCATAATAGAGAGCCGATTGCGCGTATATAATGGGAAAGTTGTCGCTCAACGCGAACGCCTGGTCTTTGTGGGTATGTATCGTTGTTTGAGGTCAAAGACTAGATTTTACCAAGGATAACAATAATGGAAACCTTGTTGTCGCAACAGTGCCAGAGTTCTGATCAGGTCGATTTTGCAGAGGAAGTTGCAATGCGACTTTGAGCGTCCTCGAATAAGGGTCGCAGTGCAAAGGCGTGGTGACTGTGGGCAAAAATCGAGGCACAAGTTCGTAGGCGTGTGTAGGCACTGCGGGCGGTATTGTGCAATGGATCTCGAACCTTGCTACAGCAAGACTAACTGTCTGTAATGGAGGGCCTAGTGACGCAGAGACTTTGAACAAATTGTTGTCAAGGGTAAGGCGAGAAGCTAGGAGAGATAGTTAGGTAGCAAGTGCGCCCGTAGATTTGGCACTACACTAGCGTTACGATGATGTGGCCAGCCCACGCTTTAGCATCTCTATACGACCTATGACAGGTGCTGCTGCATCATGATTTTGCACTAAGGATCTATTTGGTTTCGACGATTGGGTTGCGATTCCGGTTGGGTTGCGATTCTGTCTGACTCAATCAGTGCGCTATAACTAGCCCCACCACAAAGTGCGCGCTACCACAAAGTGCGCGCGTGGCCTCACCAAGACTACCTCAAAAATGAGGCTATAGAGCCACACCAAAAGGTTATTATCGCGATATATTTTAGAGGTGAGGTTAATAGGCCTTGATATATATATATAGCTATAGAAATCGAGATGGAGTTCTAATCGCGCGGCCGCGACGCGAGGTTGGAGGTGGTGATCCTACTGCACCTCCCTGAGGCTCCTCATCACCTTGAGGCCTCGCGATAGGCCTCTTTTTTCGAGTAGCCTTTGCAGGAGCCTTGGAGCTCCTTCTCTTACCCCTTTGGGAAGTTTTAATAGCTCTTTGAAGTTGTTTTGCAGCCTTGCGAGCCGCGATCCTCGAGGCCTTTTCAGTAGCCTTCTCCTCCCTCTCCTTCTGCCTCATTAGGCTCGCTGCAAGCCTCGCCTGACGCCTCTGCTCCTTCTCCCTTGTCTTTGCCTGCCTTATCTCCTCACGTTGCCTCATCGTATCAGCTTTTTGGAGTTGTAGCTGCTCCTGCTCCTCCTCCTGGAGTTGCAGGCGATCACGCGCCTCCTTCACCTTCCTTGGAGACCAGAATACAGCTCCACCATGATAAT
>JAODYB010000062.1:446-47192 GCA_026262435.1 Curvularia spicifera
ATGTAGTTTTGCGGAGGCTGCGTGAACTGTAATTGTTAATTCAAAAAAAAAAAAATCCCAAAATGATTCACCAAAGTCGTTTGCAAAAGGCCGGAGCCAAGAATGTTTTGTATAAAAGTTGTCAAGTACCAAAGCTTCAGTTTCTCGTACAGTTACTAGCGAATGCGGCTTCACCTCTGCGCGTGGCCGCAAACACGGTTTTGCTCAACCCACCTTCCATACGTAGTTTAGCGCTTGGTGGTGTCCGCAAAACAATCGACATGATTGGCCAGTGATTGGTAAAATGGTGACTAGACTTGAGCGAGCCTACCTGCAGTGGTGAAGCCACAATCGCTAGCGGCTGCATGAAGGTGGAAACTACTGGTCGAATAGCGCCACACTCTACCAGCTGCATACTCTGAAACTTGTAATGAATGAGGTAGGAACCAACAGCTGATACTTGCCCAAACTGGTGGAATACTTTTAGCGCCTTGGATATTAGCTAGGACAGGCCTCGTTCGAGTACGGCAGATTGCCAACCCGTATCAGCCATACTCTTGCGCTAGAGGCGACGTTTTCTATCAGTCACGGTGTGCTCGAGGGCACAAGGAGGTGGTTGTTTGGACAGGGGATAACCGGCGGGTCTGCCGAGTTGTATAAGGCGGCGCAACAATTCATTTATATCACATCCATCTAACATGTTATTGCGCAGGGTTTTCCGCTACACATAGAGGGAGAGTAGCTCTACTCCCAATTCGATCCAGGTTTCGGTTGTCCTAAAGCGCTGTACAACCACATAGCACACACAGCCACAGATCTAGTGTCAGCAGCGATAGGTTACAGCTAAGTTGCTTTGAGCTAGGTGCCCAGGTTATCCTTTTCTACCACTTCCAGCAGGTAGACTTAGAATTAACTAGCATAGAAGCACAACAACCTCTCAAGCTCAAGCGCAGTGCTTAGAATAGAATAATAATGTTAGACTATTCACTAGGTAGAGTACAGCACGAGATGGATCAGACGAATAGGCAAGAAATCAGTTGTATTAATACAAGATAAATTACTAGTAAGCTACTCTAGTAATTGTAGAATATATATAGTCCTCAGCTAACTAAGACAGGTAAGGATGCTCTAGGTTGGCCCAAACTAGGCCAGATCCTAACAATTAGACAGTGGTGTGAAGGGCTGCGCCCAGGTACTCTACCAAGAAGATCACATAACAACAGAACACGTGACTCGTACGAGTTACGTGGCTTTCTCTTTCTATACAAGAGAGAATATAAAGAAAGCATGTACTTAGCCTATCTTCTTCTTTTCTTTATCTTTCTTCTTCTGTACAATAGGTGAATGCATACTCGTTAGTTAGGCCTCTCCGCCCACAACAAGTGGCATGCTGTCAAGGCTAATACTATTAGATAGCGGCATGTTGTCGAGGCTAATGCTATAGAATAGCAGTATGCTGTTAAGGCTAATGCTGTCCATAACCTCGCGCACAGACTAATTTCTAAGCAGTATTACTACGATATCCAGCCCTCTAATATATATAGTATTAAGAGAGGTGATTCTTTTAACTTGTTACTCGTAACAGCTAGTCTGCATAGTTTAGCTTCGCTAGGGATCTCAATTTACCGAGAGTCCGCTTAGTTTGGCTTCGCCGGGGATTTCAATTTACCGAGAGTCCAGCCTAAAGAATTACCCTATCGGGCTTAGTCGTTTGGTATTAGACAGCTTCCTGTCGTAGATCCAATCTATCACTTCTACTCACCATTTTTACAGAACATCATACTAAGTAACGCAGATATCCACGTCCTCGATATAATGTCAAGTCATATCTCAACCTCAGTTCTCGTCATTGGCGGCGGCATGGCCGGCCTTACAGCCGCCTGCTCTTTGCACGAGCGCAACATCCCCGTTCTTGTACTCGAAGCGAGCAATAGACTTGGAGGTCGGACCGAGTCCGTAACTACCAAGCTGGGCTCTAGGCTCGACATTGGCGGTCAATGGATTGGTGCAGGGCATCATCGCCTTGCGTTGCTCGCTGCACAGGCGCAAGCTACCGTATTTAAGACGCAGAATAGAGGACTGCCGGTGCTGATCTATCGAGGCCGGCGCCTGTCAGTTCTGAGGCCGTCGATCGTACTGAGTATTCTTATCATAGGGGTGTTCGATCTGCTGTGTCGAATTGGCGTACCGCAAAGTTGGAATGCCGTTTCGATAAAGAAAGCAATTGCGACCGTGGCGCCAACGACTATCACGCGGAAGTTTTTAGAGGTTCTGATGACGCTTTCATCCGCAACGGAGCTTGCGAAAACATCGATCTACGCGTTTGCGAAGTCTGTTCCGCTTTCTGGCGGTCTGATGACGATGCTGAGTGCGCAGGGCGGCGCGCAGGATAGTATCATTGCTGAGTCGATTGGGTCGGTTGTTGAGATGCTTACAAGTCAACTTGGTGCGGAGAGGGTGCGCATGGTCACAAGGGTTGTTGGTATCGAGCAGACCGAGAATGGGGTCGTGGTGCGAAGTCAGTCTGGAGAAGTGTTCGAGGCCGCGAAAGTTATTGTTGCAGTGCCTCCGCCCATGCTTAGATCGATCGCGTTTCAGCCACCTCTTCCCGCAGATCGGCTGCAGCTGCAGAAGAATACACAGATGGGCGTCGTGTACAAGGCGGTCGCTGTGTTCAAGACGCCATTCTGGCGGGACCGTTTCGGAGGCGAGTGTATCGTGCTGGACGATCCTCCGCGCGGTATCTTCGACTCGTCGTCTCCCTCTTCTGATGGGCCAGGGCATATGTGTGTCCTCGTCGGCGGGTCGCCTGCACGCATGCTCGACGATATGACCTCTCAGGCTCGCATAGAGTTGCTTCTGGGCCCTTTGGTACAATTTCTGGGTTCTGAGATCTTGAGGCCCTCAGAATGGCACGAGAAAGCGTGGCACCAAGATGAGTTCTGTGGTGGTGGGTACGTGGCTATCCCAAAGATCGGTACCACGGAGGGCCTGATGCCGATGCCATACGAGAGAATTGGCGATGTGCACTGGGCGGGGACAGAGACAGCGGCAGAGCATTCTGGGTATATCGAGGGTGCTATCGAGTCGGGACAACGTGCTGCGAGAGAGATCGTACTCTAGTTAATGTCAGTAGCCTGTCTCTACAGACGTGTTAAGAGGCTTCCTTGGGTGCATGAGTTCTAACAAACAAGCACATACACCATCAAGATCTTGATCCATCAATGTTCTCCATTCTCAAATGCAAAGTGAAATACTGAGTGCCCACTTGATTCGCAATAGTCGAGAATACGTAAACATTCCACATGATGCTCTTAGGGCGGTCACAGTCCTGCTGTCAAGACGGAAATCACTATGAAAATCACCCCTTTGACATCGATTACCGTCGCCCATATCGATACCGCGCACTGCAGCCGCTTGAGGAAAGTCAAGTTCCTCTCTTTGTTCTTGTTCTGCGTGCAGTTAGGGTTGTGGAAGATGTCACAACAGATCAGATGTTCACACACTTAAGACAAGCTTGGCGGATGCATATGATGACGTTAAAGAGTATAGAATCATTCCACGAGAGGCTCAGGATTCCAGGAATCTTGGCGTTGGGGGATACATTCTCAACGCTTCCGTTTGCGTAGCCTTTACATAGCCTATCTGTTGAATCCTAGTAAATTTCAGTAGTTCAAGTGAACAATTACTTGAACAAGCCTTAAGAGAGTGAATTGATACCGATGTTTAATAAGGTGATTGATTGACTAAATCAAAATGCTAGGGATACAGCTGCAATCCTACGGCATTACCTAACAGAGAATATTGCCATCGTTACGAAACCAGAATCAAATGTTTTCTCTCCAGAACCCGCAGACGATACAGCCATGGTACAATTTATAAGGGCAAATAGAAGTAAGCAACAAGTGGCGTATCCCTTTGCAACGTATCGCACGAATGTAGCACGTAAGTGATGTAATTAGCCTTATTGATCATCAGCTCGATTAGTGATTAGAGGAGTAGTAGATTCATACTATTAATCATTTGATATTAGTCCTCAGTATCTAGCTAAAGGGGAAAACAGCTCGTGTAGGTCATATCATCCTAGTCCAGCATGTGTACCCTTAGGTCCTAAACCTTACAATTAAATCCTGCGGGTGCCTTCTTTTTGAATATATCTATCTATAATACTAGACTCAGACCAAACCCACGAGCTTTACAAGGATGCAGATTTTACGACTATTATTCCAAACAGAACTAACAAGTATGTATTCACCTATTATATAGAAGAAGAAAGATAAAGAAGAAAAGAAATAAGCTATATATAAGCTTTCTTTATACCTTCTCTCTATCTACTACGTGCTTTTATAGAAAGAGAGAGCTATATAACTCGTACAAGTCACGTGCTCTATTATTATATAACCTTCTAGTAGAGTACCCCAGCGTAGCCCTTTATAAATTACTAATCCATATCTATAGATTAGTTACTGTGACAAATAGCATAATAATTACCATTGTGATTTATATCGTCTACTCTAGTAAGTGCTGTGGTCTTGTAGTATCTACACCCTTACACTAGCTACTTTCTATTCGCACAACTATAGCAACAATATCATTGTAGTTACTTCTCGCGAAAGCTCGCAACAGTGCTTCGCCTAACGTATAAATTAATGCTTAGTCTGTAATAGTTGTACATGTATGTAAGACGCAAATAAAGCAAAATAATAAAAATAACAAAAGGACTCAGTGAGTACAGTTCCCTCAAGGAGAATACAAGAAAGGCGAAAAGTGCCTCGTGGCTGTTCCCAGATGTAACGTCGCATTTAGTTGCCATCCTCTAACAAAAACCGCATGCTAATCTATAGAGTTACATTCAAATAAAGTAACCGGTGTGCTAGGTTAGCCCACATGACCCTTATGACAGCTGACTCGTGTCATACTTTTATTGGGCTACCGTGAAGTTACACAAAACGCTAGCGTCGCAAGCGATCATCGCATTGAGTCCTTAGCACAGTAGGTCTGAATGATCAAATTTATTACTATTTACGTATTGAGTAGCATACGATGATCGAATGGTGACATGTAGGGCAAAAGATCACCCGCGGCATACTCTTAGGTAGTGATGAAGTGCATGGCAAAGGTCCCCGATTGGCCTTTTTACACTGAACCCTAACCTAGCACATTCCATGTCCAGTCTACCATCTACGCGATATATCGTTCTGCTGCATCATACGGAGACCTGCAGCCCCATTCTTCTGTATATATAGCCCAGTAGAGTTGAGATCGGTTATTCTCCACAGCTACCATTTTGTTTCAAACACAACTCAATACACCTAATCATATACCCTAACCCTGTTCCAGAAGTCTCTCGCTCAAGATGCAAGGCAAGAATTTATATAACGCATTTAATGACCAGGTTGTGAGATCTCCAGGTGCCCCAGCTGTGAACGAAGGTGATACTTGCCTTTCGTATAAGCAACTGAAGTACCTTGCAGAGTCTGTCGCTCAGCTATTGCTCGATCAGGGGCTGGAAGAAAATGAAGTAGTTGGAATTCGGTATGGTCCAGGGGTTCATCAAATTGTTTGTCAAATCGGCGTCAGTTTAGCCAATGGCGTCAGTTTTCCCATTGACCCGAGCCTTCCAGAGGCTCGTATTGAACAACTCTTCAGGCAAGCTAGAGTACGATACGCCTTTTCTCACGATCGGTTCGAAGGCTATGTCGAAACACCTTCTCAGATTGATTTAGTCTCAGAAGGATCCAGCTCGCTCAAGCTTCATCAGTCCACAACTACAGAGGAGCCGAATAGCGTAGACGGCAAAGTAACTCACATCCTCCACACTTCTGGTACGACTGGCAAGCCGAAACTGGTACAGATCACCGGAGCTGCCATCATGCACCTCGCATCATGCACCGACGTAACGCCCCTGCGATCCAACGACAAAACACTATGTCTCAACAATCCCAGCTTCGATCTATCTCTCTTCGAGGTTTGGGTCTCACTCCTTTCAGGAGCAGAGATTGTCGTTGCACCAAAGACAGTAACACTCGACGGCTCCGAGTTACAGGATTTCCTTTCCCAGAAGGGTGCTACAGTCGGGTTTTTATCTACGAGTCATTTCCATCTGATTGCATTCAACTATCCTCAGGCTTTCTCTAGCTTGAGGTTGCTGCTCGTAGCAGGTTCTGCACTAAATCCGGCTGCGATCAAAAACGTTCTCAGAAACAATCCGCCTCAGCAGGTATGGAATGCATATGGTCCGACGGAGGCGACAACTTTTGTGACGCTTCATCTAGTAGATCATCAAGAAGCAGAAATGTCACAAGTTGCAATTGGAAAAGCCGTCGGAGACATGCAAGTGATACTGCTGGACAAAGATGGTCGAAGAATTATAACAGAGGAGGAGCTCGGAGAAATCTATATCAGTGGTCCAGGGCTCTCCATTGGGTACCTGAATGGCACTGAAGAAGATCAACGAAGATTTCTGAATACTTCTACCACCTCTGGCTCCGAAGAAAATCTGCCTCCATTGTTCAAAACGGGAGACTTGGGTTATTTCAGGAAAGAAGCACCAGGAGTTCTCGTCTATGTTGGTCGAAATGACCGGCAGATCAAGCACAGCAACTACAGGGTAGAGCCCAGCGAGATCGAGTCAACTTTCATACAGAGCCAGATGGTCCAGGATGTTTGTGTTCTCCAAGTCAAAGCTTCAGATACCAAGTCCGGGCCGCTACTTGTGGCCTGCGTTTTATCAGAGGAGGATGACATAAACAGAATTACGAATCTACAGGAATACGCATCAAAACATTTGCCAGCGTACATGGTTCCTGACCAAATCATCTCCCTCAAAGAATTTCCACTGAACTCCCGTGGGAAGATTGATTACGCCGCTCTCGAAAGCGAAGTTAGTAAGAAGCTCCCTAGGAACAACACAGCCACTCAAAGTGATGCGCGGAGCATGCTTGAACAAATCTGGAGAGATGTTCTGGGCATACATGCAGCGCATGAAGATGACGACTTCTTTGACCTAGGCGCCACATCTCTGCAGGCTGCTGATTTGATTGTAAAGATCCGACAAACCTTCGGGAAGTCTATCAGCTTACAGAATCTTTACGATAATTCACGTTTTGGGGAAACACTTCAGTTCATCGAGTCCGCAAAGAATGGGGAAGCTACCGAGAAAATCGCGCTGATCGAGCGACTGAAGACTGACTCATGTTTGGCTGATGACATACTACCCTCAAGTGATTCCACTCCAACAGCTACTGGGCCTGAGGAGGCACATGTTTTCTTGACGGGTGCAACGGGCTTCCTTGGGTCATACTTCCTGAAGCACCTCTCTTGCACTGTGTCTACCAAGTCGCGGGTTACATGTTTAATCAGGTCGAGGAACAACCTCTCCGCAAATGCACGTCTACGAGAAGCGCTTAGGAAATACGACCTTTGGGACGACAACATTGAAGAACACATCAGTGTGATGGATGGTGACCTTGCAACGCACCACTTTGGCCTGGCGGATGAAGAATACAATCGCCTCGCCAGATCCGTTAGCGTGATATACCATTTTGGCGCACATGTCAACTTTTGCCAGCCTTATCAATCGCACTTCGAGGCGAACGTACTTGGCACCAAAAATATCTTGGATTTTGCCAGCATTGGCCTGGCCAAAACTATCCATTATGCATCAACGATTGATGCGTGGGGAGCAACCGGTCTTGTGAACGGGACAAAATCGCTGCTCGAAGACGAGGCTTTGGAACCACATATCCAAGGCCCATTACACGACACCGGCTATTCTCAGAGCCAGTGGGTGGCTGAGAGTTTGATGCGCCGTGCACGTGATCGTGGCTTCCTCGTCTCGATATATCGCTTGGGAACCGTAATTTGCGACAGCGAGCGAGGTGCTGGCAATCCCCACGATTTCTTTGCACGGGTTGCGATGGGTAGTGCAAAGGTGGGGTTCTTTCCACTGATTAAAGACTTGCGATGGGAGTACGTCACCGTCGACTATGCATGCGCTGCTATCTACCACATTTCACGTTCACCTTCGAACGTTGGACGATCTTATAGCATCGTCTCACCGGATCCTAAACAATCAGTCAGTTTAGAGAGAACTGGGAAGCTCCTTCAAGAAGCCGGTTATCCTGTCGAACTGGTCTCCTACCAGGAATGGGTGAAAGCCGTAAGCGAGGACGAGAACCTCAACAACAGTCCTTTGTTAGCACTGATGCCTCTCCTCCGCGAGCCAGTTCTAGGAGAACTCACTCGTTTTGAGACGAGCCAGAAAACGCCGATTTATCGAACCAACAATACGGAGAAGGCATTAGCAGATACTGCCAACATAATTTATGTCCCGCTTAGCGCAGAGATGTTTCGTAGGATGTTCCATTTCTGGGTCAGGAAAGGGTATTATTCCACATAAGTTGGGAACATAACCTAGTTGTGTAAAAATTGGAACATCATACCGTTCTACAGCGACCACCCTATATACCTGTATATACGTAGCTGCGAGTTTCGCGCTACTATTGGGGAGACCAAAATGGACTTTTTCAGTCACCCACTATGCTACAACACCCTCTGGGGCCCATAATGGGATCAACTTGGGGTTAAGTCAACCCTAACGCTCAGCCTAAATAGTACGGATTTGGGGTCAAGATGGCTAAATGCGGACGGAAACCCTAACGCTAAGCCTATTTTGGCACGGTTCGGACTCTAACCCGCGCCCCATATTAGTTAGACGCCACTGTTGTCGGTAGAGCTTCATTAGCAACCTATCAGCTAGCAAATTATCCTCATCGACCATGTGCGAGTGTCAACTTGTTGGCTTCGATGACTGTTGGCCAAATCTTATTAATCAATATCTGTTGATCTTCTTGGGCATAGTCCCTCAGTTCTTCGAGTTCCATGTGGCGTGCACTAGCGGGCCTCGACTTCCCGCTAATGAAGCCGGACGCACACTACCTTCGCCAGATTTCTTGGCACACCGAATCATCGAGACCTTCATGCGCATACATAGGCCTGAGCTGAGGGCTGTCTAGAACAGGCGATTTCCAGAGCTGGATTGTCCATTGTGATAACGACTGGAAAACCCTGGGTGTGGTACCCGAAAGCGCATCTGGACTCAGATTTGCAGATCAACAAGCGTGTTGATCGACGGCAGCATGCGGGGACAACAGTCTCACGGTGGCGATAACATTCAGCTGTGATCGATAAATAGCGATGCCATTCCGAGACCCATAAAGATTGATTCACTTAAGTACTTCTTCGACATTGCTATAGCCCAACCTGTCTTCATTCTCATCGCTGCTGACACATCGTCCAAAGCTCACGCAGTATTGCTTGATCGCTGCTCCAGCCTTTTGCCCCAGAAAAATCAAGACCCACCCCTAAGGTATACACTATTTCTCAAACAGTTCTTACCATGGACTAACACTTGTGTCTTTAGGGTGTAGTACAACTCATAAAACCCTAACTTCTATCACTGGAAGATGGGGCTCGACGGAACTACAGTCGCAGCCATCGTTACGGGTATTCTCGCAATAATAGGCGCAATCGCAACTGCTTGGATGTCGGGATGGAACGAAGAACGAACCCAAGCCCGTGCGAATAAAAAGGCGCTTTCGCGATACTCGGTCCCCCTTATAATCGCAGCTTGGGACCTGGCAAACTGGTTCTATGATATTCTTGAAGAGGAGAACTACACCCCAGAGCGATGCGCGGCCTATGGTAACGGCTGGACCGACAAATTCACCTCATATTTGCTTGGCCAATACTTTGCTGGCGTTCACATTATCCGCGAGATGACGCACTTCTTCGCGCATATAAAAGGTGAGGAGGCTGAGATGCTGAAGATGCTTCTCTGGAAAATTCAAGACGAGTTCGTTTCTATGCACTACGATGGAAGGGAAAATCTGGAGATGCGCTGGTTCGAGGGCGACATACTGGCTGTACAAGAACACTTAACTGAAGTCGTTCTCCATGATGGCGCCGAGGTTCCTCGAGAACTGCGTACAATTGGTTATGTCGAGTTCCAGAAGAAGTACGCGCCAGCCTCTGAGCCTGGAAACTCGAATTCTCCTGAGTTATACAAGCTCTTTGAATGGTATGAGGTCCAATTTCAGCGAATTATCTACCGCCGATTCAAGAGCCTATATACCAACAAATGGCCGACGAAAACCAATCCTCAAGCTTACGAAACTTTGAAAGAGACCCTCGACACCTACAACGGGAGGAAACTAGAGAAAGACGCTTTAAAAGAGTGCCCCGATAACGAAAAGAAAAGAAGGCGATTAGAGGAAGAGGAACAAAGAATTCAAAGTGAGCGAGAACTATACCCAAACATCAGCGTGATAGTACCAGATCATCGAGTGCGGCGTCTTCAGCACCTGCTGAGTGATCTCGTAGAGGTGCTGGACGCTTTCACTGCTATGAAGCTTCACCGTCCAGTGCGGAAGTGCAAGATGTTGGTGGAACACAAAGTCTCTTCTAGCAACAATCCGCTTGACCTTGTCATTGAGGATCGCATACCTTGCGACTGCACTTCTCTCGAGTGCAATCCGAAACAAGAGAATTTCCCACATAGACAACTTCTGGACAAAAAAGAAAGAGGTCGCTTCTCGTGGCGCGGATCCTCAATGTCATCACAAAGAACTCCAGTAAAGCAAGAGCATGCGTTTTTAGAGAGAATCCATATCAACGAGCGGAGCAAGGTGTAAGACAATGATGAAGACTACCTTGAGAGTCGCACAATCGCTTTGATATAGTTGAGAACACATGTCACCTCTACGCAGCACCATCATCCATCAGATTGTAATTGACCTTTGACATGTGGTCCGCTTATACGTAGAAGTACTTAAATCTAAGGATAGCAGCATAGAAAGAGAGATTGAAGTGTTGCAGCTTTCAATTCCGATTTCGAGCGGAGCAACAAGCGCATGTTATATTCATAGTGTCCTTGTGTCAGATCTACCAATCTAGCTTTTATTTTGCGAAATCCAGACGTATCATTTCGAAGACGCCTATGAAGCTCTTCAACCACTTCATTTTCCCATATTCCTGAATTTAACCGCCGCGCATGGTAGCTTTGGATGAAGATAGCGACGAGACTGTCGCTACAATATTGTTGTCTAGATGACGTGGTAACAACGGAGACTTGCGGATGCCCTGGAAAGAAGAGATACCCGCACGGCGTCTGCCGCAACGCTGGTCTCGACCTCGTCAGCTCTTGAGCAAGATAACAAGCTGCTGTACTTGCGATGCAACTTTCGGGACTGTTAGTCAAGTGTGAGGCGCTAAAAATCCTTGATAGGGTCTCGTGATAATGCTAGCCCTATTTAAGAAAGAAAACACACTACATGCACAAGTCGCCCGTCGCCTTTGGCATCTGACCAATACCATGACAGTCTGGGCGTTTTTGCTGTATATTATAACCTGATGTTGTAACCTGTAATTGACAAAGTGTTACGGCTGTTAGCGATAACTTCTGATTGCCACTAGATCAGTATCCTGCGCGGCGCGTCACGGATGAAAAATGGTGGAGATCAGACCAGCCAAGCAAGCTGGCAAGCTTCGAGGTGGACAAACTTCAAACAATTTCATCTCTGATGCTCCAGAGAAGATTGACAGAGTCAACGATGGTTGGACATATTTTTGAGCCTACGGACCCAGGATTCGGCACCTGAGTTGCTAAGATACCTAGGGCACTTCGAGCTTCAGTTCGGCTAGGCAGGTAAGTTTATGTCTGCTGTGTTTAGGTGGGACGTGAGCATTAGAAAAGAGCCCGACCCATCAATAGCAATAGAGCTACTAGGCGACTCTCACGATACAAGAAAGATGAAGAAGTTGTTACATAGTGACATAAGGTGTCGCTTTTACTTTACGTCAATTGCTGCATATGTGACGTCATGCGGCAACGCTTCCAAATTCACAAGAAGGAAGGCGTTACACCTCTTACCAATGCTACCATTGCACGCTACTCTCGTGCGCTCGATTTTGTTATCGAAATCTTTACATCAGCTTAGCTTGACTCGCATTATAGTGCAAACACCTAAAACAATCATCAACACCCAGAGAGGCGGTGCTACGCTAAAGTCTGCTTTTACCGCCTCTATCACGTAGTGTTAGCCTAGTCGACCACGATCACCAATTTTTCTTTGAAGATGAATGCCAGCATAACGTGCCCTCCAATACGCGTTCGCGGTCGCTTTCTCTGGCGAGGAGATGATCGAGTAGGCCTTTCCTCATCGTTGCGTGATACTAGTGAACCTAATCCCAAAGACTTAGTTCTTCGTAAAAGGCGTTGCATACCAAGTGCACTCTACAATCGACCCCATCTCGGACGATCGCCTTGCAGAGCTGAGGAACGATGTTCTTCTCTTCAAGGAACTTGGACTCAACACACTTTTTATTTGTGGGTAGGGCAGCAACTAGAGATGTGGCGAAGCTGACTAGTTTGTGAAGATTGCATTGATAATGAAAAGGATCACACTCAGGCCATGAAGCTTCTTCAGGAAGCAGGAATCTATGTATTCACAGTGGGTGTTGGCATTCGCCTTAATTTCAGCATATCGAACTGACGATACGCTTCGATCAAGGCTGTCTCAACACCATCGAACTCCATCAACCGTCTGGCTGCAACCGAGTCGTACAACCCAGACATTATGGCATCCTACTTCAAAACAGTAGACATAATGGCTGGCTTTCCGAATACGCTGGGCCTCCTCGCTGCCAATCAGGTCATTAACAATGATGCTACGATGCCCGTTGCAAGTATTCTTAAAGCTGTCGTACGAGATTTGAAGACATACATGAAGCTCCAAAATAAAGCTAATGGGCAACGAGTACTTCCAATTGGGTACAATGCAACGACAAGCGCTGCGAGGGATCAAGAAGTCTTGGAGTATCTCACCGCTGGCGATGATGAGATTACCATTGACTTTTGGACGGTGAGTGCTTTCCAAGGAGCTAAAAAGCGTCAAGCGCTAACTTATGCCACAGTGCGCGGGTTATGGATTGGAGGAGATACTGAGCAAGAATGCATCCGGCTATGATGGCGTAGTAAGCCTTACCAATTTTTGTCGTTGTCCACACCTCTGACCTCTTGTTCAGCTTCACACATTCAGTAGCGCCTCTGTACCAATATTCTTGTCAGAATACGGTAACATCTCTCGTCAGCCCCGTACATTCCAAGCGACAACCACCTTGTTTTCGCCCGCCATGAGCCGCATCTTCTCGGGCGGATGCGTGTACGAGTTTTGGCAAAGCGCAAATAAGTATGGATTGGTAGAGATGTTGAGAAATGGGAGCGACAAACAAATCGCGGCGTACAAGTCAGGGCCTGGAAATGAAAACAAGATCTCCGAGATACGCGATACGGATAGAGGAACTTTGCTTATTTTTCAAGATTTCGTGAACTACAAAAGCAGGTTGCTTGAGGTTGGCAAGATTGAGGTAGAGAGCGTCCACGAGGCTACCAAAAAAGAAAAAGACCAGGAACAGAATCGTACGGGAGCTGGCGGGCTATGGCGGGATAAACATTTTGTGACAGAAAGTTGTGTGGACTGGGAGGGAATATCGGGCATTCGAAGTGGGTAGCGCGAAATCCCCGTTTTGCAGATCGAAAAGACCATTCTCCCTTTACCAGAACATCTGAAAGCGACATTAGGCACTGAATTGTGTTACACAATAATGGCTTTAGGTCCTCTCTTCTACTGACTGAACAACATGTTTCATCTAACAACAAAGCGGCCTGCCTTTACGTACATTCGATAACTCATACCGACCAAAAAGCCCCATAATCAGTGCCATGACTCTACAATTCATTGAACAGTATCTGATTTAGCGCGCTTTCCTACTAGATACAGAAAAAGATAAATTCCTTCCGCTAATCAATCCTAACCCCCACCCCACTTAGGCAGGGAAGGTAACATGCTCAGGTAGCGGGCAGGGTAATGAGAAAGACCGAAGTAAGGCGAGGAAGAAGCCTAAAAATTCTTAGGCACAGATCATGTATGCTGGGATCATATGATGCCTTACGTGTCATAGTACAAAAGCTGATTCATAAGACCTAATGGAATGTTTCATAGAATACCAATATTTTCACCAGATCGCCTACTCAGAAATATGGAGAACAACTCGTCTCAGCCAACCTGCCTCCCTTCCTACTCAGATTTCGCCAAGAGAGTGGCTTGCATTCGATGCCGTACGCAGAAGCTTAAATGTATCAAATCGACAAATTCATTGGACTCGGCCGAATGCAATCGGTGCAGAAAAGCAGATGTCGCGTGTACATATGTTCCATCTAAACCGATGGGTCGGCCAAGGATATCCCGCTCTCGACAAGCAAGTCGGACAGCACGTTGCGCGGCATCACGACCAAACGAGATACTCGACGACATGATCGATCTGAGCACCATGGGAGAGGAGTCGGGCGAAGCGCTTGGTATGCGGAACATGACAATGTTTTTCGACGACGACATACCACGATACAACCCCAGCGACGCATCCACGACACAAGACTTCACCTTTTCAGCCCATGAGATGGATTTCTTGACACCGTGCTCAAGTCAGGGTACTAGTGCTGTGTTCAGCTCCGAACCGTACCAAACTGGCGTACTGATCGAAGACGAAAGTGCATTAGACCGTGCAAGGTCAGCAGGCAGTGCATGCAACGGCGACCAGAATACACGAAGCAGCATGGAGTCTCTAGCCAAAATCGGACTGGATCTTCACGAGCAAACAACGAAGTATCAGAAATACGGCGACGATGTTGCAATCCAAGACCTAGTCGGAGATGTCGTTCGTAGTTCAACCGAGTATTTGGATTGCTTGCTGTCATTGGACGACGCCTTCGTATCAAGCCAAAGCGGCGGATTTGAGAATGCCTGGACAGATGGGCAATCTTACCAAACAACTCAACAACTAGACATGTCGGCCGCATTTCAACTTTTGATTCCCTACGTACGGTTAGTGCAGCTGCACAACATCCTATACAGGTCAATGCTCCGCTATCTTAGTAGCAATGACAGCAATAGCCGCAGCGGCAGCGGCAGCGGCCCATCGCACCTATCCTCGCTGCGGTCAAATATCCCTGCACTCACAGTTGGCGGCGCCCGTGTTAATGCCGGCGGCCCGTTTCGAGCGCGATTATTATTGCATATCAATGTCGACTTACTAGCAGAAATCGAGACCGCACTGGAGCTTCCGCTTGAAGCGCGAATATGCTGTCCACCAGCTGAGAGCGGAACGGGCGCAAACAGCGACATGGGCCTCGTAAACGCGCAGGGCACATGCGGCAGCCTATTGCACAAGGCGGTATCGCCGAGGCTGCTTAGGACGATTCTTGAAGAACGAAATATGGGAATAGACGGCATACAAGCCATGCGAGATTGCATTACTCGCATCAAATGCCTCGCCCGTTCTGCACGTCACCGATCACTATAAGCACTTAAATACAACAAATTCCATCGCACCATACCAGAATACATCTGTTTGAGTGACTAGATCTTTTTTTCTCATGGCTTTGAATCGGGCAACCTTCTCAGTTGTATACGAGCAGTTACAGACCCACGCGTAGCAAGTTCGGTCACTTTACAATCAGTGACGGGGTGCAATGTGAAGCTGTCGGATAGTGCACAGACCCCTCCCCACATCATTGCTAGACGGCCCGAAACTTGGGGAGCCAGGGTTGATATCCTCGAGATTGACGCACGAGACAAGCTTTTCCAAGACACGTTTTTCCAATGTCTCAGTGAATGATTTTCACGTGGTTTTCTCGGTCAGTCTAACGCAAAGTGGCTTGGGCTCGAACACAAGATAAGCCTTTTGATCCAGCCAGTTGTGTACCCAGTTGCCTGGCTCAAGGTTGAGTTCAAAGCTCCATAGCGTCCGTGCAAGTAGGATACGTGCTTCCGCAAGGAAGACCCTGCATTGCATTAGAAAAGCACGACAGTTCATGGAGTAGGTCATGAATGGGGGCTAACTCACTTCCCACCTATACAGTTACGTGTGCCAATGGAGAAAGGCTTGAATGCCTCTTTGTCATCGCCATCGAAACAGGGGTCATAAAACTCATGGCTGGGCGACAGGAATCGCTCAGGATGGAACACTAGCGGTTCGATCCAATTGTGAGGCGATGTTTGAGCGGTGTGCATTGCGATGCCCATTACAGTCTATGAATAGTAGGCAAGACTTGCGTCAGCATTCAATGGCCAGTAAATTGACTACACGTCGGGGAAAGAAGGGTCCAGGAGCTGAGAGTCTACGTACGTTACCTGGGATCCACTTGCTGTCCACGTGTAGACCGGTGGCAGGAATTATTCGGGGAAGGTGTATCGGAGTGGGGTGATGTATGCGCAACGTTTCATTGATAACCGCACCTAAATAGGGTAAGTTGGCCGTTGTCGCGATGTTGATGTCGGATTCTTGTTGGAAAGACGAGCGAATCTCGGCCAGTAGACGCTGCAATTGGATGGGATGCGTCAAGAGCAGATATGTAGCCGTGGCTAATGCAACTGTAGGCAACTGAGAGCCAGCAATGGTGATAGCGAGCGAGTGAGTATTGAGTTCATCGCGAGTAATGCCCTTTTGCTTGGTTTCGTTGACGTTGCCAATGACTGGTGATACGAAGTCAGAGCGCGAGGATCCGAGGTCTCCCATCTCAAGGCGCTTCGTCACCAAGTCTGCTGTATACTTCCAATTCCGCTTCCGTATCCTTGCCGTTAGCTGCAGGAACAGGTACCCGAAGAGTCTGTCTAGCGGGTAGAAATAGCTGAGGTGGTTGCGTACGGCACCGAACTTTGCGCCGAGGAAGAAGCCCATGATCCAATTGTGCTCGTTGTCGCCTTCGAGGCCATGGAAACTCTCGCCATATGCCAGATCTGAAACAATGTCTAGGGCTGCGTAACCATAGAACTTTGCTAGGTCAACGACACCATTTGCGGCCTTGGCTGTCTCACGCCGCAGCCGTAGAATAAACAAATCTGCATGTGCTTCTATTATAGGCGACTGCGCTCGTAACGCTCGGTCGTTGAAACCATTCAATAGTGTCCTTCGTATACGCTGGTGTGTGCTTCCATCAGCTGTAAAGAGCGAGTCGGCACCGTTCAGCGGTGGCGTCTGTGGGTGTGGGTCTTTTTGCAGCTGCGGTCTCTGGAGGTACAAGTCTTTCAAGGCGCCGGATGAGATGGTCGTCAGTTCATTGGGACCCACGCGGACAACTTTGCCATAACGCTGGTGTAAGCTGTCCATCCATTTGTATTGCTGACCACGGACAGCTGATATGGCAAATGGAAGGCGAGAGAAGGCAGCAAACTTTGGGCCTGGGAACTTGGATAGCGGGTGAAAGTATAGACAATAGATTGCGGTCGTAATGTAGTACTTGAAGACAGTGTAAGCGATGCGTACTTGCGCTGAAGTCTGCATGCACTGCAAATACTTACGGCCACTGCCAAAATCGCACCGGCTGTGAGTACTTGGCCCGGCGACTGGAACCAAGGCAATGCCTGGCTCCTGAATACGTCCATGGCGTTGCGAAGTGGTTATGCTGAGTTGTCCTACCGTCTTCCACTCTTGCTGAACATCTATTTATTGCCAGTGCGAAATCTTTCTTTTGAATGGTGATCGACGAAGGAATAAGTTCCCGATCTATATGTATGTTACCGAGTGGTGCTCGACCGAACGCATCGACTCGGACTTGGGAAGTTGGCAAATCACCGGCAAGTAGCGCCAATCTGGCAAAGATACGGCCGGAAGCAGGCGAGGCATACAGGCTGTAATGGGCTCAGTAATTCCTAGTGATCGCTGTGCCGGTAAGTCATGACTTGCCCATTTTGCTGCCGGCCGAACCATGAAGAGATAACGTGGATGCCGAACACTCCGAATGGATGTATGAAAGATGGCCCAGTTAACACTGTAGCTCTGAAGATACAACATCTTATCCTCAACGTTACTTGTGGCACATTCAACATCCGCTTAGCGGCTGCCACATTATGGTGCTATCAAAACCCACACAAGCGGCATCGGTCGCCATATTTTGCCCACAAAGCAAAGCGCCAGATGCAGCATACCTGGATCAACTTCGCACATTCTTGGTACAACAGCCCCAACTGCGCAGGCTAGCAGATGATGTCCAACGACTTAGTGAAACATGGGACATTCTTGCTGCCCGCAGACCGGACATCGCTGCGCTACACCAAGGGCCTAAATACCTACGGGCTTTGCACGAATGGGTAGAGGCCGGTGTTTCAGGACCAGTTGCGAATGCCATGTCAGGGATCCTCTCGCTGCCACTGTTGGTGGTTATCCAGACATGCCAGTATTTCCAGTACCTACGGCTTGCGGGCTTGACGCATGCCCAGTTCCTGCAGGGCTTGAAGACGGGTGGAGCCCAAGGATATTGCGGTGGTCTGCTACCCGCAATAGCTATTGCATGTGCCAAAGACGAAGAGGAGGTGGTACGCATGGCAGGGATTGCGATGCGCATTGCCCTTGCTGTGGGTGCGTATGGAGAGTTAGGCGACGATGAAAACTTACCTGGCCCAACGACGATTGTACTTCGGCTCCGACACGAGGGACAGGGAGACGATATAGCGAGAAAATTTCCTGGGGTAAGTGCGGCATAGGACATGAAATGCTGCCTTTGACTAACCTGGCTCAGTCATATGTTTCTGCGGTGACCGACCCCAAGACTATCAGCATTGTAGGCCCAGTGCCTACGCTTGAGAAGGTTACTGCCCACGCACGAGAATTAGGCTTGCAGGCACAGGGCATGCATCTCAGGGGCAAGGTGCACAACCCTGAGAATGCTGAGCTGGCGCGAGAGTTGTGCGGATTGTGCGACGAAGTCGACAATCTGCGATTGCCGCCCAGTGGGGAGCTCCAGGTCCCTATTTACTCCAACATTACGGGACGGCGACTCCAGGATTGCTCGCTAACCCATGAAGCCGTTCTTACTATATTAGCATCTCGATGCGAGTGGTGGACGCTTCTCGGTGAGCTTGCATCCGCGCTCAAATCAACAGGCATTCAGTCGCACACGTTCGCCATGTTCGGCATTGGTGACTGCGTGCCACTGATGCCTTTTCACCAGGCGAGACTCAAGGTCTCCAAGCTGGACATCCACCGGACTATTCGCGAAGCAGAGCTCAGCGAGTACACTTATCCAGAAGAGGCCATTGCCATTGTGGGCGCTGCGTGTCGACTCCCTGGTGCTAACAACATGGAGGAGCTTTGGGATCTTCTGGCAGATGGTACATCCAGAGCAGAGGAGATTCGACCGGACCGTATACCGTTGCATGCAAGTTTCAGGGCTTCGCAGGATGAGAAGGTAAGCTGATATACGCCAAGCTTCCCGAGGCTGCGTTCCAACTTCAAAACACCACTAACGTCTACAATCAGTTCACCAGCCGGCGCAAGTTCTTTGGGAATTTTGTTGATGGAATTGATGGCTTCGACCATGCTTTCTTTCGTACAAATCCGAAGGAGGCGGCGTACATGGATCCACAGCAGCGCGTCTTACTTGAATTGGCATACCAGGCCATGGACTCGAGTGGATACCTAAGGTCGCACAAACGTGAGAACGGTGACAATATAGGGTGTTTCATAGGCGCCTCTTTCAACGAATACCTGGACAATACTTCGGCGCATGCTCCCACCGCCTACACATCGACTGGCACAATTCGAGCATTTCTCTGTGGCAAGATCAGTTACTACTTTGGGTGGAGCGGACCGGCTGAGGTCATTGATACTGCATGTTCAGCCTCGCTTGTGGCTATCAACCGCGCATGCAGGGCTATTCTAAGTGGAGAGTGTACCCAGGCGTTGGCAGGAGGCATCAACATCATGTCTGGCATCAATAACTTTATGGATCTGGGCAAAGCTGGTTTCCTGAGTCCGACTGGACAGTGCAAACCTTTTGACAAAAACGCCGATGGCTATTGTCGCGCCGACGGCGGAGGGCTTGTGGTACTCAAGTTGCTGCGACACGCACGAGCGGACGGAGACAACATCCTTGGTGTGATTCCTGGTATAGCGACAAACCAAGGTGGACTCTCAGCTTCCATCACCGTCCCCCACTCACCAGCGCAGATGACACTTTACCGGCGCATTCTCAAGCAAGCCGCCATGAAGGCGGAACAAGTGTCGTACGTGGAATGTCATGGTACAGGTACACAGGCGGGAGATCCCCTGGAGATAGCTTCGGTGCGTGAGGTGTTCTGTAGTGGCGACCGGCAAGGAAATCTGCATGTTGGGTCTCTCAAGGGCAACATTGGCCACTGCGAAACGGCAGCAGGCGTAGCATCGCTGCTCAAAGTGCTGGCCATGTTGCAGAAACAGCGGATTCCGCCACTCGCCAGCCACCAGTCGCTGAACCCAAAGATCCCTGCTTTGGCACCCGACAAAATGGCAATAGCCAAGCAGGTGGAAGAATGGGACGCACCCCTACGTGCAGCCTGCGTCAACAGCTATGGCGCAGCTGGCAGCAACTCGGCACTGCTGTGCGTAGAGATGAAGCAAACATGTCCTAGTGTAGCCGCAGCCGCAGCCGCAGCCACCGCGTGGCCCATTGTCATCAGTGCAGCGAGCAAGGAATCCCTGACGCGATACTGTCGTAGCCTGGATGCATATCTGGAAAAGAAAAAGGATATAGTGCTTGGCGACTTAAGCTTTACGCTGGCAGAGCGGAAGCAACGTCATCGATTCCAGCTCGTGGCGACAGTGTCGGACGTGGGCGGTCTTCGAGGCGTGCTGGCAAGCCGTCAACTGGACCAAAGTATCATTGACGTGACCAGCACCACGCGCCCAGTTGTGCTAGCATTTGGTGGACAGAGCAAGCAGGTGGTAGGGCTTGACAGAGGGCTGTACGAGAGCAGCCCCCGGCTTCGGGCCTATATCCAAGAGTGCGATGCCCTACTTGTCGACATGGGGTACCCGAGCATCTTGCAGGCCATCTTCTCGACCGAGGCGCTCGACGATGTTGTCGTGCTCCAGACAGGGACGTTTGCCGTGCAGTATGCGTGCGCAAAATGCTGGACAGACGCCGGAGTGCGCATTGGGGCGGTTATCGGGCACAGCTTTGGCGAGCTTACCGCAATGGCCTTCTCTGGCGTGCTCAGCCTGCGCAGCGGACTCAAGATCGTGGCGGCGCGTGCGAAGCTCATGGCGACTATATGGGGTGCAGAGCGAGGCACGATGCTGGCCATCCATGCCACTCGCGACGTTGTTGAACAGGTCATATCCAAGGTCGGCCGTGGGGAGCTTGAGATTGCGTGCTACAATGCCGTGTCGAGCCAGGTGGTTGTGGGCTCGGCGGCGGCCGTGGCGCGTGCGGAGGCCGTCTTGTCACGTGACGAGCAGTTCACCGGCGTCCGCAGCCAGCGCGTCGACGTGTCGCATGGCTTCCATTCCAAGTTCACCGAGCCGCTGCTGGATGAGCTGTCGGCCGTGGCGGCGTCGCTTGCCTTTGGCGAGCCCAAGATGGCGCTCGAGATGTGCGTGCCCGACGAGTGCAGCAAGCAGAGCCCTGGGCCTCAGCGCATTGCCCAGCACACGCGCGAGCCCGTCTACTTTGTCGATGCGGTCCGACGCATCGAAGCACGGCTGGGCCCGCAGTGCCTGTGGCTCGAGGCGGGCACCGATGCGCCCATCATCCCCATGGTCAAGCGTGCCGTGGCGCCGTCGGCACAGCATGGGTTCCAGGCCATGCGGTTCGCGGGCGTGCAGAACCGCGGCGACGTCTTGGCCGAGGCCACGGCGCACCTCTGGCGGGAGGGGCTGGACGTCGCTTTCTGGCCGCATCTTGGCGGGCCCGCTGAGTCAGGGCTGAGTCATGTCTATCTCCCTCCCTACGAGTTTGTTCGCACCTCGCACTGGGTCGCCAACATCGATCGTGCTGCCGAAGCGTCCCACCAGGATGCAAAGCCCTCCATCCAGCCAGAGCAGCCCACGACCCGCCTCGTCACCCCACAGCAGCCCGGGTCCCTGACCTTCACCGTCAACGTTGCCTCGACACGCTTTCGCGACATTGTCAGCGGCCATGCCGTGCGCAACCGTCCCCTCTGCCCGGCCTCCATGTACATGGAATGCGCCGTCATGGCCCTGCAGTGCCACCTTGGCGCCCGTTTTGACAAAGCGTCTGCCCTGTCCTTTGAGAAGCTGAGCTTCGAGCATGCCCTGGGTGTCGACCTGAACCGCGACGTGTCGGTTGTGCTGAGCGATGCTGGCGAGCCTGGGCTGTGGAACTTCCAGCTGCGTAGCTCGCCCAAGACATCCACCGCCTCTCGTTTCTCTACCCATGGCCGCGGCAAGGTCAGGCTCGGCAGCCCTGCACCACTGCACACCTACAAGCACCTGGTCGCTGAGCGCATCGACCATGTCTGCAGCAAGCAGGGTACAGAGACGCTGCTGTCCAAGCGTGCATATGGCCTGTTCTCACAAGTCGTCACCTACGCGCCCCTAATGCGTGGTATCCAGTCCATTACCATGGACGGCACTCGAGCGGTTGCCACTATCAGAGTCCCGTCTCCTCCGGTTGCCCCCGAGGAAAGCTCTGCCATTGCACAATGTGACACTGTTTCGATAGACACCTTCATCCAGGTTGTCGGTCTTCTAATCAACAGCAGCGACGCCTGCATTCCTGACCATGTCTTCGTTGCCACTGGCCTCGACAGTGCTGCCCTTTCTCAAACCTGTGACTTTACTGCGGCTGACACCTGGACTGTCTATGCCGTATTCAGGTCCACTACCGATACAACAGCTACCGGCGACGTCTTTGTCATGACTCCCGAAGGTACAGTGGCTTTGACCGTCATGGATGTCAATTTCACCCGACTGCCCATAGCAACACTCGAGAGGCTGTTGGACACGGCAAATACTGCACCTGGTTCCCGTACTGACATTGCTCCTAAAAAGCCTCCTACCACTACGGTTCCAAGCCGTCACGCGGTGCCCGAGCTGGACACAGCAGACGGACCTAATACACCCAATTACTCCGAGAGTGAAGGCAGTATCGCCACTCCTCCTAACGAACAAGATGATAGCAGTCTGCGCAAGATGATTGCCATGTACACGGGCGTGTCAGTCGACTCAATCGCTACACAAGCCACCATGGCAGATTTGGGAGTCGACTCCCTGGCAGCTGTCGAGTTTGCAGAGGATCTGCGCTCGCAATTCGGCAAGGACATCGAGTCCACAGACCTTCTTTCAAGCAATCTCGGTGCCTTGTCTAAGCTCGTCATGACTCCAGTACCAAAGCCACTGCTCAAGAAGAAATCGACAAAAGTTAGCGTGGTCCAGGTAGATCCTATTCCTCAAGTCCGCACGGCGGTGAGCAATGCGGGTCGGCAGCGACTTTTGAAAATCATCTCAGACGCTTGCGGTGCCCCGCCCTCAGACATCAAGGATTCGCACACGCTTCGCGATCTGGGCGTTGACTCTCTGGCATCGGTAGAGCTGAGCAGTGACCTTGAGAATGCTTTTTCCGTGCAGATTGACGAGAACGATTTGCACCTCGACTCTACTATCGCTGATATCATCAGCTACCTAGGCATCCACGACGCGAGCGGACAAAGTGCGCCAGCCATGCCCAGCCCAACACTGGTTCCAGAGTTTGTGCCCACCACCAAGTCTCACTCCCTGGCTGTTACAGGAGCCCCTCAAGCAAATTCTGTTGCAATCTACGAGCGCGTGCTTCAGATATTATCGAATACGTGTGGCGCCGCAACAGAGGACATGAACGGTGACGATTTGCTTCGTGACCTGGGTGTCGACTCCTTGGCAGCGATGGAGCTGAAGAGTGAGCTCGAGGACGCATTCAATGTCGAGCTTGATGATGACCTCTTGGACCTGTCCGTCTCCGAAACTGTCAGAAGCTGTGGGGGCACCCTTGCAGAACCCACCAATCTTGCCCTCCCCTCTAATGACACAGCAGCTACTCAAACCTCGACATCAACAATAGCTGGCCTCAAGTCCCCCAAAGCGCCAGCTGATATGGCAAGCCCTTTTCACTCTCTCGTCATCAATGAAAAGGACTACGCCGCCAAAGCAAAGAAATGTGGCTTTCTAGACTTTGGTACCACAGTGGCTTCTCGACAGGACGAGCTCATGTTAGCTTACATCATTGAGGCCTTATCAGAACTCGGCGTTGCCTTACACACGTTGAAAGAGGGTTCGCCTTTGCCACCGCTGGCTTATCAAAGCAAGTATGCATATGACCGTTTGATGCAGAGGATTTGGGTTATCCTGGACAAACATGATTTGGTGAGGACAATTGGCACATCCCGCCACGTTCGAGGAGCTGCCAAATGTCCGCAGAATACTTCAGCAGAACTTCTCGCAAAGATACGACGCGATTTTCCGGCATATCATTGCGAATTTTCATTGATGAATTTGACTGGATCTCGACTCGGGCAATGTCTTGCTGGAAAGCAGGACCCCATCGCTCTCATGTTCAAAACCCAGGATGCGCAAGCCATCATGGAGGACTTTTATCTCAACTCCCCCATGCTCGCCACTGCCACCGAGATGCTTGTGGACACTGTAGTCGATGCTGTTTCTAAGTCTAAGATCAACAACCCTGTCAACATCCTGGAGATTGGAGCTGGATGTAAGTGTGATCATGCTGCTCGGTAGCATGGCGAAATTAAGCTAACCGAACATCGTAGTTGGCGGGACGACGAGAAAGTTGGTGCAAAGCCTAGATGGCCTAGGCCGATCCATCAACTACACGTTCAGTGATATATCTCCAACACTCGTTGGTCGTGCACTGAAGGTGTTTTCGGATCAGTATCCATGGTTGCAATTCCAGACCTGGAACATGGAGCACACGCCTCCCACCGCTCTCTTGACAACAGGACCTTTCGACATCATCATTGGCACCAATTGTGTTCACGCTACTCAGGATCGTACGGCATCCCTTCAACGCCTGAAGCACTTGCTTCACCCCACAGGCTTTGTAGTTCTTTCAGAAGTGACGGAAATTGTCGACTGGTACGACATCACTTACGGCTTGCTGGATAGCTGGTGGTCTGATAAGGACGGCTGCTACCCCCTTCAACCCGCTCAAGTTTGGATGGAATGTTTCAAGCATGCTGGATTCCCCGTTGCATCTTACTCGCAAGGTCCTAGTGAGGATCTAAACATACAAAGACTGCTCATTGGCAGCATGCGAACAGATATCGAAACACTGATGCGAACGCCTTCACGACCGACTTTGGAGACGGTCGTCTACAAAACAGCTGATGGTGTAGACATCCATGCCGACATTTTCTTTCCAGCGCAGCCGCCCGCTACCGCTATGCCCCTTGGTATGACGCCCCGATTCACCAACCCATAACTTGAGAACCATCGCCCTGACATACTTGCACAGCTCTGATGATTCACGGTGGAGGCCACATGACACTTTCTCGCAAAGCAGTTCGTCCTGTTCAGACCAATTTCCTCCTCCAAAATGGCGTTCTACCCGTGAGTATAGATCATCGTCTCTGTCCAGAAGTCAACCTGATCGATGGCCCTATCACCGATACGCTCGATGCATACAAGTGGATGACAACAACCTTGCCTAACCTGGCACGGGCCAAGGGCATTGTAGTTGATCCGGAGCGAGTTGTAGTGATTGGCTGGTCTACTGGTGGCCATCTTGCGATGTCGACGGCGTGGATGGCTAAGTCCGCTGGCATGAGACTTCCGCGCGCTATTTTAAGCTTCTACGCTCCCACAGACTTTGAATCAGGGGATTTGGATCAGCGCCGAGCGGAAGAGTATCCGGAGAGAACAATGAGGTTGAAGGACATTATCAAGGCACTGCCGAAGACTCCAGTAAGATCACTCCACAACAGTCGTGTATCGAAACAGTAATTGACTTCATCCTCTCAGCTTACACAATATGATGGAAATGGAACTGATACTACTGGCATGGGTTGGGTTCGTCCAGGAGATCCCCGCTCCGAGCTCGTACTATCACTTTTCAAGGAAGGAAATGGTCTTTCACTTCTTTTGAACGGCCTACCCAACGCCAGCCATGACCGGGATTACTCATCCGAAGACGATTCTTCGGAGGACTCAGAAAGCGACGACGATGAGAAGGAGGACGACGTTGCTTGGCTTCGCGCCCCAGATCCTGAGCGCGTAGCAGCCATCAGTCCGCTCGCACAACTGCAACGCGGTAACTACACTGTCCCGACTTTCATCATTCATGGAACCAATGATGAGGTCGTGCCCTATCATACAGCGGTTTCGTTCGTTGACGCTTTACGTGCAACTGGTATTGAAGCACAGTTGCTCACAGTACAGGGAGCTAGGCATATCCACGATGTAACGCTAAAGGTCGGTTCCAAAGGATGGGCTGAGACAGTGGCACCCGGCTATGAGTTTCTCTTCCAAAAACTGCAAAGCTGAGACGTATGAACTGCGTGTTGGCCTTGTACCAATGCCTGATCTTTCTAGTGGAGCGCTTGATTTCATTTTAGGATACCAATTGCATTTTTTTTTTATATAGAACGAGTAATTAGCTATTGCCGCACGTTCCGTTTTGAGAGACTGAAGTGGCTGTTGCACGAAGCAATATTCCTGCTCATTCCTAATTAGAAGCCTCTTGTGAGCCTGACCATCCCAACTCTAATACTAATGGCTCAGTAAACTTTCATTGAGAGTACAAGACTGTGAGCTCAAACCGGAGCTCTTCAACTTCGACATTGATTTCTTGCTCTAATTATTCGCTCGCCTTACGATACTCTCATTGGATCAGATAAGCTCTCATGTTCTAGCGAATGCGCCGATATACCCTATGTGACTACTACTAATCCTCAAACTGGTGGATCACTAAGCATTATCTTGCAAACACTTAGCTCTTCCTCATTCACAGTCATGCGCCACCCGAAAATGCAACTGAACAGCAGCTCTTTGGTTGCCATTGCTAAAGATGCAGCAAGCTAACCGAATGTTCGGTCGGTCGGTCGGCCAATTGGTCGGCAGGTTGTTCGGCAGGTCGGTCGGTTGGTGAGTCGGTCGGTGAGTCGGTGAGTCGGCCACATATATATACGATTCGGTGACTTCTAAGAAGTATCCGAATATCGATTCGGTAGGACTATAGGGGAGCTTCGGATTGAGTTTTGTTTCTAACGCAGAAGTCATCATGTGAGAGGTAGTGGAGCTCTTTTCGAAGACTCCAAACGAAGAAGGTCGATTGTAAAGGTGCGAGAGCAGCCTTGCTTCGAAATTCCGACCACCATACCAGCAGCAGTGGTACTTACATTTCCCGTTACTTGTCGTAAAGGGTGCTAGATATACACCATAAGTCGAATTATTACTTCTCAACATGGCTAGCATAAACATGACTTGAGTTTACATTTGAGAGATCGATACTTCGTAGAAATCCCCGCTTTCAACACGTTGCCATAAAATAGTCATGAGCTTGGGATCCACATCTTATTTACATACTCAATACATGAAGACATATCATCAGCGGATCTCAGTCATTTGGTGCAGTCGTTGCGATCATGATGCGTCAAAAGGGACTTTTCAAATTGGTCAACGATAGATGCGACAACTCAATTACCCGCCAATGCTTTACCAACGTGCTATATAGCCAATTCGCTCATGTCACACGGAAATAATGACCTATTGACATGCTGTACACACTGGGAGGCAGTTCATGAACAAAGTTGCCATATACTCCACCGCATTCACACACCTCTCATTTTGATACGAAGGTTCAGGTCTGGCTTCTCTCGCATGATGAAAACCTTCTGGCTCAAAAGCTCAAATTTCTCATCAGCGAGCTGCCAGTCAAATTGCCAAATCAGTCGTGCTAGTATCAGCTTCATCTCCGCCATCGCAAGGTTTTTCCCGACGCAATTTCGCGGCCCAACACTGAAAGGCTGAAACGCTTCTTTCTTGTCATTGGAGAACTCGGCTGGTGCATTGGGGAGCCATCTCTCTGGCGCAAATCGCTCTGGATGTGCAAAGTTGGTCGGCGAGTGGTACGCGGGTTGCTGAGAGACGTTGACGATTGTCTATCATTTGACAGTCAGTTCGAGTGCGTCAAGAGAAAAGAACCATGAGATCAGTGTTCTCGACTTTACTTACGTATTCTGGCACGGCGTATCCCGCAACAATGGCACCACCTTTGGGAACCGTGCGTTGCAGGCCGGCAGGGACAGGTGGGTAGATCCGCATTCCCTCATTTATGGTAGCCTGAAGAACTTTCAGCCCACCTACGCTGATCATGTTGATATCTTCCTGCTTTTTGAACGCGCCCGAAATCTCTGCATGCAGCTTCTGCATCCAATCCGGGTTCTTTGCCAACAAGTACATGATTCCGCACAGTGCCGTAGCAACCGTTTCGCTCCCACCAATGATGAAAAGACTGGCGTTTGATTCCATCTCTTCGACACTCATACCTTTCTCATCATTGTGTCGCAGTATGTATGTCCAAAAGTCAGAGCGGTGAGGCTGCTCACCAGCGGCCAGGCGTCTGTGTACTTTCTCAGCGCTAAGTTTGATATGCTGCATGCGCGCCTGGAGATCCTTCTTGGGTAAAAGGGCAATGATCAAAGGGGTAAATGGCTTGAACAACCTGGCCGCTCCAAACAGTGAAAGGGTCTTGATGAAGGGAAATAAGAGTCCAACCCAGGGGTGATATGCACCATTTGACAAACATCCGAATGGTTCACCGAATGCGAGATCTCCTACGATATCAAATGTTGTATACTCCAACCAATCCTTAACATTGATTTCGTTCGTGGATCTCGCTGCAAGTGCACACATCAGCTGGTCGACGTAGCGCATTACAAGGCTCTCTTGAGCGCGTAGTGCTTTGTCGCTAAACGCGTGATTGACTTTCCTACGTTGCCGCGAGTGGTCTGCATCATTGGCTGACAAAAGATGATCAACAGTCTTGTGGCTGCGCGTCATGCCCCACTTTGGAAAGTTTCGGTTTGATCCATGGCCATAAATGTCTGTCCATGCCTGAGGTGCAATGAAGGACACCATATCTGGAGATATACGTACTGCTTCGCCATATTTGGCGTGCAGTGAGGTGAGATCATGTGGCAGATATCCGCTGAGCATTGACCGAGCGTGAGGAACGTGCGATATTGCACGGCCGATGGGCCCGGGAAAGGCTTTCAAAGGATGGAGTGTTAGACGATAGACGGCGCGCAGTAGAAGGAAAGTAATGAGCTAAGAAATCTTAGTTCAGGTCTTAATATAACGTATTCCTCACTTACGAGAGAGACGGTGAACGCCCATATGGGCATATCCAGCACCTCGAAAGTACGAAGTACAGCCATCGTCACTTAGTCTAATAATACATTGAAAATTGCTGCCACTGCAGACTCTATAAACTTAGTTTTGAAATCGACATCCTCGTCCATATCGGCATCGGCCAATTTTAGAAATGCAAGGTCGGCTACATATGCATACGCACAATCACTTCGAGATCCTCATACTCTCACAGGAACAAAAAGATTTGAAAACATTCAGATCGCTATTTCTTAAGTTTTCTATAGTAAGCCTTCACGATAGTGGATGATTACCACGAGCAAACTCGCGCTTTCAATGATATCAAACCTTAATAGCATACAAACATCTCTAATAACAAGTAAAGGTGTTAAGGATAGATTGCACTTCGCCAAAGAAAACATGTTTCATGCAATGCTTATAAAGGAAGTCCAGGACAGATTTCTTGTAGGCGCGCACGAAGCTCATCCAAGAACTTGGTCTTGGCCATTTTCATTTCAGGTGTCTTTGTGTTGCCCGTCAAACTGTAAAAAAAAAACGCTTCAGTTAGTCGTTTCCCGATATCAAGAATGATGAATTCCATAGCGTACGTACTCTTTGCAGACTTTGCAGTCCATGAGAAATGCGCCATGACACTCCTCACCAAGTTCTGGCTTTACTCCATATACCAGGTTGCGACTACCAACTTCAGTGGAGCGGGCGACAATCCCTATGATGAACCGCCTGATGATGCCAACAATCCAGCTTTCTTCATCGCGAACGAGGTCGCTTTGACAAAGGCCAGGTGTCAGACAGGTAATGAGCACATTTGATTCGCCTGACAAAGGGTATCGCTGCGCCAAGTCGTGCACCATCCACATGAGCAGGAGTTTAGAGACGCCGTAGCTGTGATTAATGATTAGCTAATGCGCAATGAGAGCTGTGACATCTTGGTGGAATTCACCGGTTACTCATATCAGCAGTCTCCTTTGAATTGAGGGCCGCCAAAAGGCTTCCTGGGATGGACTTTTCCTTCAAGGGCGCAAGAAATTGAAGATCGCTCCCCACAAAAGCCAATCTCCCCCGACCTTGAGTCTTGGCAGCAGATTGTTGGAGTTTTGGGATAGCAAGATAGCCGAGCAACGCTGGGCTGATAACGTTTACCGCTATCTGGCTCTCACATCCTTCGACCTCGCTGAATTTACTGGTCATGATACCCGCATTCTGTATTACAGCATCCAGGCGCTCCAGTGTGTTGAAGCGCTCGCCGAACTGTTTTACAGATGCGAAATTGCCAAGATCCAATTGCCAAACCTCGACAGTGTTTGAAGGGAGAGATAACGCAGAAGAAATTTCTTTTGCAACTTCTTCGCCTTTCACAACATTGCGCACTGCGAGGATGAGCTTGGACGCCCCTAGACGCAGTATGTGTTTCGCAGCTTCGTATCCGAGACCTGATGTGGCGCCAGTCACGACAACTGTCTGGCCGGAGAAATCGGAGGAGGGTACCGGCGGCTTGACAAAAAATTGAGAGTGAAGAACTGTAGTCGCAAATCCCATCGTGACGCGACTGGTATTTTGGATATTCTAGTAACAAACAGTACAGCTACTTGGGAGCTTTGGAAGTTGTATAAGATAGAGATTGTTTCAGAGACCCTTATCTCCGTGTCTTCTATCTCCGGAAAACAAGAGTTCTGCGCTTCAATTGCCTATCTCCGTGCATAGAGATGTACCATATGCTGGGGCTGCAATGATTCAGTCTCCGAGCGAAATGTTACCGAAACCGACCGATGAGCCCGACCTGGATGTTCCCAGTCGTGAAATCACGGTGTGATGTATATATGATGCATCAACTAAGGCCTGTGCTATTCCCAATTAATATCCAAATCACACAACCAAACTAGCAATCCTAGGTTGAAGAGAGATGGGAGCCGTTCACCCCCCAACCACTCCTATGCCCGTGGGAGGTACTTCGAGATACTTCGATACCGATGCGCTTGTCGATGGTTCGGCCCCCAAAGTCGCGAATAGCACTGGTTTCTTCAATGCCACAGTTGCAGCCAATCATGTACGACTTGCGCTATCCAATTGTCCCATATGAGAACAATTCTAATGATTATCTGCAGAAAGAAGGCGCTGAAGAGCTTGCGCTCTTGAAATATGTATACGGCCGCCCGGATCTAGAACAGATACGGGGAAATCCAGATGCAGTCTGCAACGCCATCGATGACTTTGCCGCCACGATCCCGCGAGGCCTGATGACGATTGGGTCAGAGAAGCGCGAATTCATCACGAACATGATTGCTACGACGGAGCCTGCACCGACCGTGTTTCTCGAATTCGGCTCTTATGTTGGATACTCTGCCATCTGCCTTGCCAGTGCTATGATAGCACGAGCAGCCCCAGGACAACGCATTCGCTACGTATCGTTCGAAAAGAATCCTATAATTGCAGCGGTGGCCGCCAGCCTAGCAGATTTAGCTGGTTTGCGCGAGGTTGTCACCATACATGTTGGTTCAGCTTCAGAGTCATTGACGCGTCTTGTAAAGGAGGGCGTGATGACGAAAGGCAACGTCGATTTCATGCTTCTGGATCACTGGAAAGACTTCTACATTTCCGACTTGCAATTATGCGAAAAGTTCTCTCTACTTAGACCTGGCTCCGTTGTTTTGGCGGATAACATCATTTTTCCTGGTGCCCCAGAGTATCTAGCGTATGTCCAGGCCGGGAATGCACAGGCATCACCCGATGGCTTTAGCTATACTACCAAGACGGCAGATTTCATTCTCCCTTTCGGTGGCCCTGTAAGTATCGCACTATCCCTGTTGATGTCATTAGTAACACGAATAGGACCAACTTGCGATCTCTATTGTTTCGTAAGCTGCGACAAAGAGCGATGGGAGAGCTTCGAGGAATTGTGGAAGGCTAATGATACTACACCATGTTGGTGTTAGATGCACAGTTTGATGAAATGACGCATTGATCTGATATGATAACACTCGTGTTTTACGCACGATGCATAAGAAGCATTTTCTTATAGACAGCTAGCACATGCGATGATCTGTGATGAATGCATGCACGAAAAGTTTCGTAGTCGCGTTGAGAATTGCCATCGTTCAACGAGCTCCCACGGCATTGCTCACAAGGTTGACAGCATGAATATGGATTGTAAACATGCATTTTGCTAATTTCACTAGTTCTCGACGATTTACTTGGTACAGTGGTCAATCATTGAGCTCCATAAATTCCTAAGATAGTGATCCTGCCAGCATGTTCCTATAGCCTTTCCCACATAGGAACTCCACTCATGAAGCCCTAGCTCTCGCCCCCGCGCTGTGCGTCACCACTGTTATCAGCGTGTTCATCGTCTCCCCAAACGCGGAAATAATATCCTTGCAGCACTGTATTCAATTGATTGCCGCGCTTCATCTTCAATCCTCGCGATTTGGATGTTATCGATCTGCGGTCTTATTGTTCCTTCTCGAGCGAACGGGAAATCGCTTCCGTACAAGATGTGATCTGCCTCGGCAAAATCTTGCAAAAGCTTTATAGGTGTCTCGTATCCCGTCAATGCAAGATCAAAATAGAAGCGTTTGGCCTCTTTAATGAACTCGCTGGCTGGTTTATCCTTTAGTCCAAGATCCGTTGTTTGGTGCGCAATCCTTGTTGCCACATACGGCAGCGTGCCGCCACCATGAGAAAGAATAATCCTGCAATTTGGAAAATCACGAATAATGTTGGAGGTGATCAGATTGACAGCTGTGCGGGTTGTTTCATGAGGAAAATCGATGATGGGTCGGGGAATGGTAAGGTCAGATGGAGCACCCCAGGTTTTTGCAAAGGTTGGATGTATGAAAACTACTGCGTTGCGACAGTGCAGTTCTCTCCACAGAGGTCGGAAACTTTCGTGGCCCAGATACCTGTCATCATAACTTGACAGCAACGCAATGCCGTCTGCCTTGAGTATGTCCAGTGCGTAGCGAACTTCCTCTAGGCAAGCTTCAATCTGAGTAAGTGGAGGTACGGATGCAAAAAATCCAAATCGATGCGGATGACTGGTCACAATCTCTTTTGCGAACTCATTTACCCATCGGCATAGTTTCACAGCGTCTTCGGCCGATGTGGTAAATGCGAGGCCTGGAGCACTTAGGGACAAGATCGAGACGTCGATGTTGTTGCGATCCATGAACTGTAGGTCCAACTCCACACTCCACGATGGGAGTGTGAGTCCCTTGGGAATTCCAGCTGCATCTTTCCACTCTACCAATTGCATTAGTTCGATCGGAATGGGGTGCCGGTGGTGACACTCACTCTGCACGTATTCATTCGGTAGCATATGGTGGTGAACGTCAATTTTCCCCATCGCGTATCCTCGTGTGATTCAAGCATGAGTAACATTCAAGGAGATCTCATTTCAGCATAAATCCTGATCGGGTGCAAACATTTCGGCCGAATGTTGCATTGACACCGAACCCGGCCTTCTCCATATCTGCCCGACTCGTTGGTCCTCACCGACTCTACGTAACCATGATTTCAAATATGTAATCACGGTCCTGGTCATGCTGCCTATAAATTTATTTTATTAACAGCTGCATGAGTTACGCAATCTTCGCAAACATGGCAGCGCATCTTGTCTTGAGACTGCTCTATTTGGCAGGCTTCGCTTCTGCGCTGGCTCCAGGAGACATCCAACATTACCTCAAATCCCAGCTATCCGCTGATTCAAAAGTTCTTCTCACCAGTGATCAATCCTACAACACTGCAATCAAGCAACGATGGAACGCCTACGATGCGCCATCCTTTGTTGTGGGTGTAAAACCCGCAACTGTGAAGGACGTTGCAACTACCGTATGTCCTGAAAGCAGCCTTGCCCGCGATACTACTTAAATAAGACGCTAATGGTCGTGCAAAGGTCCGTTACGCATCGATTAACAGCATACCGTTCATAGGCACGGGTGGCGGGCATGGTTACAGCACAACTACCAACGCTTTGAAAGATGGGATCAACATAGATCTCGGGGGGTTTAAGGACGTGTCTGTTGATCCCGTGGCGAGCACACTGACTATAGGTGGTGCAGTCACCTTTGGGGAGATTTTGGACCCCGTGTATAAGGCCGGGAAAGAGATACGTGAGTCGCCATTCCCAACATCCTTCAATGGACGCTGACAAGCATACGATTTAGAGACGGGATCATGTTCATGTGTTGGGATGGTTGGTGCAACTATTGGTGGCGGTATTGGAGTCTATCAAGGTCTTCATGGCCTGATCATAGATGCACTCGAGTCAGTCACTATCGTTACTGGAAAAGGCGACATCGTCAATGCATCACTTTCCGAGAACAGCGACTTATTCTGGGGTATTAGAGGGGCTGGCCATAACTTTGGCCTCATAACATCTGCTACTTACAAGCTACACAACCAGACCAACCGCGGCAGAGCTTTGAACGGCGATTTCCTTTTCCCAGTAAGCGAGAATGCGACCATATTCAACATCTTGAAGTCCTTCGCTGGAAATCAGCCAGACGCTTTAGCCCTCACTAGCGCTATACAATACTCACCCGCACTAAAGACGGTTAGTCCTAGAACTGGACTTGATTAAATGCTACTGACCGGATCTGCAGGTGGTGATAATGGTCAATGCCGTGTACGTGGGCGCAGAAAAGGATGGTAGAAAGCTTTTGCAGCCTTTACTTTCTGCAAAAGTCCTCGAGTCTAACGTCACCATGATTCCATACAACCGCCTTATCCTGGAAACTCGCTTTGGTGTCGATCCTCTCGGCTGTATCGCAGGCCTTCCTCAAGCAGCGTATGGCATGAACTTGTATCACTATGATGTCGCAACGTATCAGGAAACACTTGCTGCGTATGGCGACTTCTACGCCAAAACTAACTTGACAACATCATACATGGTCACCGAGATGTTCCCAACGCGCGTGTCCTTACAGACTGAGGATGGAGCGACAGCGTACCCGTACCGAGCCACGATGGCATACCTGTAAGTCCTAGAGACAACCGCGTTCAACTGTGTAAGCCATGTAGCAATTAACAAGTTCATAGGTTCATGAGCTTCAGTGGCTTCGAGACGGACGCTCAAATATCGGCTATCGCAAAATTTGCCGATGAACGACGCTCAGCATTTGCAAAGCTCAATGGCGAAAAAGGACTTGAGGTTTACGTTAATTATGCACATGGTGATGAGGGTCGGGACGCGTGGTATACTGCACCAAAGCTTCCCCGCCTGGAGAAACTCAAGCAAAAATGGGATCCTAATAACCTTTTCAACTTTACAAATGGCTTCATTTACTAGAGAGATCATCACTATTTGATAGAAGATGGGATGAACTACAGACTCTGCAGGAGGAATAAAGTTCTGGCGTTGCGTTTGCTGTAGTTCATTTATGCTACTAAAAGTTCCAAAGTGAAGACTCACTCAAAACGAAGTTTTTGTAGGAATGACTACCTAGTTGGGGAACTGCCCACTGACCTTCCAGTAAACATTGTAATTGATGTTGTGCGCATCGTAGAACGGGCCGAGATTCACAGCCTTACCGTCTGCAGTCGCAGTGAACGCCAGACTGTTGGTGTTTGTGCGTCGAACAGAGTTCAACGCTAGCGATGGCATAGAGCTGATTGATTGCTGACCATAATTGCCGCTCAGGATGGTGGGGCCGAAGGCGATAGCTGCGATGTTTGCATTGTCGTTAGCAGCTACAGTGTGCAGCTTCATAGGCAGCTTCACGGTAACTTTATCACCGGAGACCCAGTTTCGTGACAGCGTAGCATAGCTTCCTGGACTGGCGGTAACTCCGGATGCTTGTCCATTCAGACTGATCGTTGCACCAGATGTCCATGATGGGATGCGAATCTTCATAGCCCAGTTGCCCGTGCCAGTGACCGTCAAAGTAGTCGTGTCGCCAACAGGGAATGTGGTAACTTGTGTAATCTTGACGTTGCGCTGCTTCCAGTCCAAAGTCGATGGCGTAAAAAGATTGACGTAGAGGGCCGAGTTGTCATAGAAGTAGATGGAGTCCATGAGCTTGGTATTGGTCTCTAGGGCCGTACCTTGATTCACAGTTAGATTTAGTCAACGCTCAACACAACCTTTCATAGGGCATGGAGAAGAGGGAGAAAATTCACCTTGGCAACACCAGAAGGAGTTGTAATCAGTGCTCCATGTGCCTCCACCCCATGCTGGCCCGACTCCTCGGCGTCCGCCACTCTTGAGTGGAGTAAAGTAGGTTATGTGCCCATGGTTATCTGTTGGGTTCTGAGCTCCAAGAAGGTGATTGATCAGAGCACGCTCGTAGTAATCGAAGTATTTCGTACTAGTGGGATCTGTTGTCCATAGATCCCGAGTGAGCTTGAGCATGTTATAAGTGTTGCATTGCTCAGCAGTGTCAGTAGTCAAAAAGTTCGAGATCTGGTTCGGTGGCCGGAAATGTTCCGCCTGACTGTTACCACCAATTGCGTATGTATGGGCGTTGACGGTCATAGCCCAGGCATTCCTCGCAATGTCAAGGTAGCGCTTGGTACCAGTGGATTTGTACTCTCGAGCTGCGCCGATCCACTTCGGCACTTGGGTATTAGCGTGAATGCCATTGAGCTGATCTTGATTATTTGCCAGAGGGTCGAAGACTTTTGCGTGATCAAAACGCTGGGCTACGGTGAGCCACTGCTTATTTCCGGTGAGTTGGTAAATTGCGGCTAGGACGTCGTTCATGCCGCCAAATTCTGTGCCTAGCATTGATTGCATCTGAGCTGTGCTCAGCTTCTTGGTCCGTCCGTCTACCCAACCCGCCATCGCTAGCAAGACATCACGAGCTTTTTGATCGCCAACAATGCGCCATGCATCGAGCAGGCCAGCCATCGTCTTGTGTACAGCATAGTAAGGGACATTGCCACCCGTCAACTTCCCAGCTTCAAGCGCAGCAAACTCTGATTCGGGGAAGCCAGACAGATACCCGGGACTGAATCCAGCGGCTCCATTGTTGGCCTGGCATTTGGCGAGTTCTTGGACGAAATACGCAGCGCGGTCTTTGCACGTGCTATCGCGCAAGGTTGCGTAGCAATGAACCCAACCCGTGAGGTAATGCCCTTGGGCGTGGGAACGGAAGGGAAAGTTTGGCGCATCCCATCCACCGTTTGCTTGCGCACCTTGCGTAGAGAGCTTATGTGTTGCTCGGAAGTTGTAGAGTAGTCGATCGACATTGACTGTCTTGAGATAGTTGAGAGTCCGATTCTCGTTATCCTTCCAGCGGCTATTACTCAACGCGATCTGGCTCAAGTCGAATTCATAGGCGGAAGTTCCTGCTTGAGGTACAACGATACCGGGAACGGTCTGGGCAAAGACTGGTGCCACTACCAGAAGGTAGCTAGCAAAGGTAGCTTTCAAGAGCATGTCGCAGCACTGATGTAAAAGGTAATAACGAGAGTGTGTAGGAAATTCTGTACTTGACGAGAACTCGGGAGATCGTTCTTTATACAACTCCCAGTAGCTTTTACTCGGAAAATATTCTAGGGTTCAAATTCCATCATTACGAATCCCAACCTCTTACCCGAAGCGGAGACGTCTCCTCAAACAAGTATCGAGACTATTGGTGGCAATTCACCATAGGGATATTTGGATTGTTTCTTTCAAGGTTACCCTGCCCACAACTATATTGTGTTTTCATAAGACGACTGCGACAGGCACGTTTGCAGATCAGTCAGAAGATCCGCCAATGGCAGGGACGCAGTAATAAAAACATGGGCAGGGATACATGCATGCTAAATGGCGGGGAAAAGCTTGTCATTTTAATGATCGCGTCAGCGGGGAGCACAATTATCCATGTTGCACCAATTACAAGCAACAAATAATTTTTTTAGCCGAGGCTGCAGATTGCATGAAGTGATCTACTTATCTGTGACAATATGGCAACTGAAGAATGTGAAATTCCAACAGTCAAGTCATTGTCAAATAAAGTAACTAGTATTATGGGGATATCTCAGGCCCACTCACTCCAGTGGGTGTTATCCCTATACGAGTACTCACCACCAAATACATTCGCGTTCTGTGGACCTTCAACTTCAAGCAAGTAGCCCTTGGCACAGACGTCAAAGGCGACTTTTGGTTGCTCGAAGTAGAACTTGTCGTAGTTTCTGTGCATGGCATCTGCTAGTGTTTTCACATTGCCTCGAGGATGCAAAGTTTTCCATGGTTTGACACAAACCTCACCTTTGCACGACTTCAGCACCATGGTGAGTGCGTCAAGTCGTGTTTGCAATCTATCGATCTCAAACTTTCCAACGAAGCCGCTCGAGCCCCACAGATTGTGCATCTGGTGAAGATCGTTCTAGATGCAGTCAAAATCGGGTGAAGTATGGAGGGTAAGATGGGCAATGACTGACCTTCATATCATAGAGCTCATGCTCGTTGGTGCACCATACTGTGTATGAGATATCGTACCCAGGTGCTACTATGCGTAGACTTTTGTAAGTGTTATTTGGTAGGACCGTCCCGCTGCCGTAAAGTCCCTCGCCAATGCTGGAACCCCAGAACTCCACATTGACATGCTCGGTTTTGGCGTCCTTGATGTCCGCTACGCCAATCGGCATAGGTGCCCCGTCAAAATTGTTTCTTAGCGGGATGTTTGCAAGTTTGAATATTGTTGGCACAATATCTGTGTGTGTAGTTGGGAGTTCAACCGTGTGACCTTTAGGCACACCTGGGCCTCGAATAAACATAGGCACGCTGATGTCTTCTTCATATGCAGTGCACTTTCCTGGATTGAGCCGGTGTTGGCCCATATGAAAGCCGTTGTCTGCAGTGTAGAAGATGAACGTGTTATCCAAAACGTTCATAGCTTCAAGCTTTTCGACCACAGCCTCGATGAGATCATCAACAGATGCAAGTGCTGCAAGGCGACGCCGGTAGAACTCGTCATTGTATGCGATGACCGTATCATTCAGTCGAGGGAGGTCTTTCAAGTAATTTGCACCACTTGCCTGCCAATGACTTAGCCATGTCAATGCTACAGATGTTAGTTGCACTTACTCTTTCAGGGTTGAAATTTGGTGTGCGTGGTACCTTGACCCCGTGATAGAGATCTTTGTATCGCTCTGCAGGTACTGGTCGGCCAAAAAAAGGTTTGCCATCAGTGATGGCGAATTCCGTGTGAGGAGCAATAGGCATAATTCCAAGGAAGAATGGTGAATTCGACCTTGCTGCCTCATCAAGGAAGCCAATGGACTTATTGGTGATTAGATCTGTATTGTACTGCCCTGGATAACTCTTTGGTTGTTCTTTGTTACGCTGCATGGTCGCGTTATTGTAGAGGTATGTCCCTGGTTCGATCAAGACTAGCAAAGTCAGCATGAATCCGTGAGCGTTATGAGGGCAGCTGAAGCTTACAATCAGACCCATTCCAAGCGTTTGGATATGGTTTGTCGTAATTCGACACTGAATGAGAGTTCATCAACTTCCCAGTATAGTACGTGTTGTAGCCTGCCTCTTGAAGCCAAACGGGCAAGTAATTATCATTGAATCCTTGCTCTATGAACTTTGGGTAGCCGCCTGTATCGAAGGTTAGATATATCCTAACAGGAGCAAGACTGCTTTACCAAAAGGTGGAGAGACGTCTGTAACATTGGTGTTATGCCCCGCCATGCCCGTCCACAATGAAACTCGCGAAGGACAGCATACAGACATCGTCACGAAGTGGTTTTTGAATGTGACTCCCTGAGAAGAAAAGTACTTTTTAATCGCTGGTTGGTAGTCTAACGAGTTCATCTGAAGGTCTTGGTCATCTGTCATAATGATGACAAAGTTTGGCCTCTTTCCTGGCTGTGGCGGGTCTGTTGCATTTGATGAACATTGGAGAGCATGGTATGCTAGGCTTTGAGGTGAGCCTGATGAACTGGCCAGCGCGCCATGGAGGAACAGACTGCCTGCCAGTACTACAGACGTGGTATCGAGAAGCATTTTGAGGAGATGAGATGGTACTGAAAAGTTGGCGAGTGAGCTACTTATAACAAAACCCAATTTTGAGAGATTGTTTGAAGCCGAAGTATCCCGAAACCCTCCACTTGCTTCCGGGATCAACGGCACATCCAACAACAGGCAATGGCTGAGGTTGCGACTTATCCAGGTAGGCAGTAGAGCCGAGTGGATTCCTAGTGAACGGGGGTATTCCTTGTCTATTGTTCAATACTGGCTCGCCCACGGCGATTAACCAATCAAAAGTATCTCAAAAAAACAACAACAACGGGTGGCCGCCCCTCAGCCCAAGTGAACGTGGGCATAGCGTGTTAGCCGTCTATAGCCCATGCCATATCCGACCATGTGCACCAGCGCACTAGAGATATGCGAAATACGCTAGAACGTATAAGAGAGGAGAGGACATTCTTCGCAAATGTCAATAGACTTGTTATTCTCCTATCCAGCGGGTATGAACAAGAGCTAGTGAAAGAACCTTCTCGTACATGATTTTGTGCATAGTGTATCTACGCGTCATATGATTATGAACTTGAGCAAGGCTTAGATTCTCGCATGGAACTACTGCACACGCGGTAGTTACAATGTTATTCGCATCTGGGTCTGTTGTGAGCTGGTCGCTGGGGAGTGGGTTGGGGAGGAGTGGGTTGGGGCATTCGCTTGGCAACCATGATTAGCATAGCGACCGCTGCATTTAGCTTGGTTCCTACTTCGCCATCCTCAACCGAAACTTCGTCATCGTCAACCACTGAGATGTCTTTAGCAATGATATCTGTTCACCTGATGGGGTGTGTGGGACTTGACACAGGATGCTTTCCGTCTCTCCACATACCGAGCGCAGGATAAGGGAACTAATAGCCTATTCAGTTTTAGCGACAATGACAGCAATAGTACCAAGATTCAGGGTACGATTCTTAGTTTCCTAGAAAGATCTCATTATTAGAATCGCATCCTTGAAGTGTACAACTAGTTTCTAATGAGCGCCGTAGTTAGCTCTAATAGAGGAAGACTTGGTAACGCAGGTAGCATTTCATGCTAGGAATAAGCCTCAACTACAGCGATCAAGGTTATACACGTGATAGCGAGAAAAATCTCAACACATGGAGTACAAGCTGTTCGTCGTAGTAGATCGAATGTTCTTCCTTTCTTGCTACAGCCTCTGATTCCTTCATTTGAAAGCTTGTACAGCGAAGCAAAGTACTCTTGGAACTCTTCATCTTTTTTCGACGTCTCGTTAATAAGACTGACCATAATGCTGCGAGATAAGGATGTACATGTGCATTCTGATCCTCATCTCTTCACCCTCTTTGCGCGATTTGGCTGGTGCCTGGTCTTCTTGCACCCAGGCTCGGTCCCTGGTTTATTGCAGCAAGTCCATACAAACCCCTCAGGATATTCCTCGCACATCTCGGGTGTATCTATCATGCCGTGGCAATCCTCATCGTGGTCAGCCCAGAAGTCGCCCTCGTAGTCTACTTCTAACTCGCCTGGAGATTACACGTTAATTGGTGTCTTAGTATCTGAGCTCTTCTATAAAGTGCGTACTTACCCGTATGCCATTGACAACTGTCCTTGTCGTTGCGCAAGACATCATACTCCTCGTCGCACTGCTCGCAGATCTCAAACCGCTGTCTACGTGCTGGCACATCGGTCTGCTCATCAGAGTAGTCAGACCCAGCGACATCACCTTCCTCGCCCTTATGCTCTGACCAGGCCCTCTTCAGCGCGCTAGGCTGCAGCATCAACTCGCCTTGAACATACGCGAAGTTGGCAGGAGAGGTTGTACTTAAATGCTTCAACAACGCACGCACACGTTGCGGCGTGGCGGAGTCAATCGCATTGTGTAAGTTTTAGGTTTCCTCGGGAGAATGTGGGGAATGCGCATCCGAGGATGCCATTATGCGACTTGTAGGTTTCTTCAGACGCGTGTACCGCACGGCAGAGTGAGCGGTCAAGGCACGCGGAAACGGACGCGTAGATCATTGAATCATTTTGGCTCGTGATTGGTTTTTACTCCCATCACGTGAATATTCACGCGACTACTTACGCGATACTCGTTTTATAGTTACGCGTAGTATCCATGAGGATTAAATCATATCCATTCTAGTAGTATAGAGGGGACTTTCGCGACTAACGTATTAGGTATCATGAGCAGCTACCGCAGTCTCCTTGCCTTCCAGGTGTCGTGCCCCACCAAAGCTCCAGGCATCCTTCCCGCATTAACTTGATTTTCGCACCTGCAACTACCCAAGCCCTAAAAACATTGGTGCACTGTGCAGTACCCTATGTCCATGTTGATCTTACTCTTCCATCACTTTCTGTCTTCCCTACTACAAGCTGCTGCCATCCTCCTCGCAGCGCTCCCCCGTTTACCATTCGCCCAGCACAATTTGCTCGACAGAAACACTGCGCCGATTGTACAGATGACCAACTACTCTCGCGTACCCCATGGCGAAATCCCCGAGGAAGAATTCATGATAAAAGACGGCCAAACCTACTATCCCTTTTCAGGTTTATTGAAGCATATCGAAGAAGACATCAAGTATCACAAGCACAAAAAATGGGGTTTCCTGATCTACCGCTGTGACTACGCGTCTGACGAAGCATGGGCGAAATTTCTATCGAACCTCAATTGGGAAATGGAGGAAGCTCTGAAGATACTGAAAGCGGAGGATCTACGGGACACGATGGAGATGACGCCAAAGGAGGATAAGGAGGTACTCGATGGCGCGACGGTTGATCAAGTCCGCAACATTTTCACAGAGTGGGTGAGAAGCGAGGAAGCAAGAGCCGAGATCAACGATGGACCATGCGGTGCATTCACATATCCTAGATACACATTCTGTGTACATGTCGATGCTGATGTACTTGATGCCGTGGTCAACCGCGCTGCTCAGCCACCAACGTGGGATACGCGACAAATTGCTTATGTCGACATGGTGCAGCTCCGGCGTGAAGACTTTGCTGAGGAGCTTGGCCTACCAGTGCAAGATATCACGAACAATGATGATGATGATGATGATGATGATGAGGAGGAGGAGGATAGAAGCGAATATGGAGACCAAGATTTCGTCAAGGTACCATTGAGCTACCTCGGCCCAGAATTTTACAACGAGCTGTATTGCTGGTCCAAATTTGAGCGGTGGGTCCAGTACCAAAGAAGCGATGGCGTGTCCTTTGGAGGCGGAGGTGTAAACCCCGAAGACGTGTATGGACCATTAGGCTCGTGACTGGAGACACACGAGATGTTTGCGTAGGTTAATACCCTCAACGTAATCAAATCCGGTGTGCCGTAATCACGTCAGCTAACCTACCAAATTCTAACCCCAATCAAACTAGCGACCTCGAGAAATGAGACCATTTAGGACAAGGATAGACAGCAGCTCCATCTCACCATCCTTGTTAAGCTTTGGCCAATGATAGGACTCACGCGAATGCCGCTGGAGGCTGTGTCCCGAGGAATGAGCTTGTTGTAGTCTAGTTGGTGTTAGTCCATAGTTCGTCTTTGCTACTCCGCATGAGACAGGAAATGTATTCAAGTGCCTAGATTTTCATCATGTGTATTCCCATCCTCAGCAACGATGGAGCGATGGTGCTCAACGTATCAGAAACGTTTGACGACATCCCTTAAACAGCACTGCCTGATAACACTCTTGCGACTACCACAAGACCTTAGGACAATACAGTATTCGTCGAGAGAAATACCACATAGATGCCAAACTCACCAATTTTTAACAACAATCGCGCTCCAAGACTAGAGGTTGTTATTAACAAGAATATTTACAACGTGTTCATCAGTAATAATGATAGAAGCCAGTCGCGATCCCAAGAATAGTCAATGGCGGTCGACTTTGGGCGCCACTTCCCTCAAGGCGAGAGTAGAGTCCCAAATTGCGTCGACATGGTATTAACGAAGGAGATTTTGTAGCCTTTGTTAACACTTCCGCTGCAGCACATGCCCTTCCTGCACCATTCCAGGCCCTTAATGTAGCTGGACATCGTTTTCTTTGCCCTATCAGCTCCTTGACCCGTAACGCATATGACCGCTAGCCGCATGCCTAAAATCGATGGTTGACGATCTAGAACTATAAATGGCTGTTTGAGGCTAGGCATTGAATAAGTAAAACTAACCGTCTGTGGCACCTTACTACTAATCATTATCCTAATCTCTCTCTAGAATAACTAGCCTAGACTAGGCCAGGTCCTGACAGTTGAGAGCAGAGAAACCAACTTCATAGGCTCATGAACAGATCTTAGCTTTGCAAGACAATTCAATGGAACTAACTTAGTCTCATCCAGTTCAGAGTGTAAGAGCCACAGTTTACTTGATTACTACTAGGAATTATTTATTGTCGGGGACAACAAAGCTCAAGAGTGAATGAGAAGGTAAATCATTGATTAGAGACTATTGAATATCTATGATCTAAGTACTCATACTCCGATCTCACAAAGGTCTCAGTGAGATCACTTAACTTAGATCACCAAGTTGATCTAGGTATGGTGCGCAGCGTGGATCACATGATCTATTGGCAGATCATGCGATCTTGCAACATTTATCCTAATGAACTTGGGATATCACACGCAGCAACGATACCAGCACGATATGCCTGTACCATCGTCGTCCTTCTAATATATTAGCCAGATCATAGTGAAAAGGAAGCCTGCTATTGCAAGTTGACTTACACATCCTCCAGTCCTGCAATGCTCACCTGTCCCACATTGTACACGACTACCCAGGGATGCACAAGTCAATCCTTTCTCTTTTACACACGCCTTTTAAATAATTAATATCTATATACATTGCCATGAGATTTGAGTGAGAAACGTACATCATAATTTCCTAAGCCTCCCTTTGTTCCAGAGCATACATTGCGATGGTAGCAATTTGGCTGTGCCTGAGCCAACAGGGGTAGAACTGCTAGCATGAAAACGTAGCGCATATTTGGAATATCTAAGATCTAGTGTTTAGAATCACTTTAATAGTATTGTATATTGAAGATATGAGTTTGCTGGCTTGTGGAAGTAAGGCAGATGTATGTTGGCATGTTTACCGACGTGATATATAGTGGACAGAACTGGGATCCATCTCTACCCCTCTGTCATGGAAGGTCAGACCCTGTTCCATGTCCCTCGTTCTATTATGTTTTCTGTGCAGAAAACAGAGTTTAGACCGAAGAAGATGAGTCTTAGTAGTTAAAAAACGGAACGGAGGATGAAGTACCGGTAGGACAGCAGATCAGCTTACGCTTGGCAGGTTGGTCCGGCTTCCAGCGGAAGTCAATAAGCCCTAATATTGTCAACGTCATCTTCATAAACTTTCTTCTTGTTCATCAGGAGGTCTCTGAGGCTGCTGGTGGGAGAGGGGTAGAGACTGAGACAGACGACTTACTCGCCTGTGCTATTGGCGCCTTTGGTGCAGTAGTGATCGTGCGCGTAGCGGCAGCAGCAACAGCTAGACGCGTAGTTACGAGGTTGGTAGAAGGAGTGAGAGAGGCGCGGGGGCGCGAGTTGTTACCACGGCATCAGCGTTGCTATTGGGGGTCCCTTGGTAGTTACTGTTATTGTTGTTGCTACTTCTATCAAATTTAACAACGCAAGTAACAGCCTAGACGCTAGTCTTTTTAGTAATGATCGTAGAGCTATAGTATATGTAACAGGTTTGTAGACTGCAGGCTTCTTCTTACTCTTCTCTTCTAATGTCATAGAAGTCACATCTGCCTCTATATCTATGACCATCTTATATAGCAAAACTAGGGCCTGTTTAGTAAGCTCCTGATGTACCAGTACACAGAGTGCCTAGTAAGGTGACTCATGTCACCTGACAATGCCACGTGCTCAGTAGTAGATAGTATATGAGAAATTAAGGCGACAATCTGTGCTAGACTATCATAGGCGAGGATCAGCATCTAATGCGCGTCGCATGCGCGTGTTGTTAGATTAGGGCGCAGAGTTGCCTGACTAGGATATATTAGGGGTCGAATCCACGTATTATATACTAGAGTGTGATTTTTGGTGAGATTTTGACTAAGCTACTTACTTGTGAACCACGTTACATATAATAGCAAAGTTACAAGATAACGTGTATGGCAAGCGAGCGGCGCAGGCAAGCGAGCGGCGCACCCCACCAACTCTGTACACCTCTACAAGCGTATAGCTCCACCATATATTAATAATTTTAACAGATATTGACACAGTAGATTAATTAGTATCTAAAGTATCTTTCTTGCATGTACGTGAGTTATAGCCAGTCTCTTTGCATCTACTACAGCGCGTTACAGCCCGGCGGCTGACACCTAATCGCTCCCCACCCTGACGCTCCTCACAAGCAATCTGCTCATCAGCCTCACGTTGAGCGAGTATATCCTCTCCAGCTCCCTTTGTAAGGACTCCTCGCTTCTGTATCCGCTTTTTCTTACGCTTTCGACGCTCTGATATTGCTGTATTAGCTCTCTCAAGAGTAGCAATTCGATCGCGCATTAGCTCAGCTGAGAGTATCATTACTTCTGCCCCCTTCTTAAGCTGGTTAATCGCTGCAATAATTGAAGCTGGTGATGAGTCTTGATGCCGCTGAACTCGATCACGTATTAACGTCGATTGAGCTT